>JADBJO010019456.1:0-27500 GCA_016801955.1 Conus betulinus | reverse complement strand
ACACACACACACACACACACACACACACACAATAAAGTAAATATGTCATGAAGTGACATTTCAGTTTAACTGAGGAGGGAAGATGGTGTCCCAATCGTTGGTGAGAGACAAAAAAGTCTGAGTGAGCTATACAGGTGCCGTGTTGTTTTGTAAAGCGAAGAAGATTACGTGTGACCAGACCCACGTTCTTGCAAATCAGTATGACCTTCTTCAGTCAGGACGAAGATATCGATCGGTTAATGCAGAAGTGTCAGATTTAAACAAAGTTTTATTCCCCTGTCCATTGATTTCATGAACCGAGAAGATGTTTAACTGAATCCCAAATTCCTCTATATGAATGTATGTCGTATGTGAGAAAATGGGTAATGTGGCTAAATTATTGTTTATTTGCTGTGAATGTGTGTGACCACAAATTAATTTCTCAAATTGAGATATAAAGTTTACTTGACTTGACTTGACTTGACTTGAACTGAAGGTGGGTCCATGCATCGCTTGGAGTCCGGTGAGATCCAGGGGGCTGCACTCAGGTCAGGCAGTCTGGGAGTTTCGCCCCTTAGCCGCTAAACGTCATGTAAATGTATTAGGTGCACTTGACGGCTCTTCCGGACGACAACATGGGGTCTTTCAACAGCATTTGTATGTGTGCATGTATTCCTATATATAAAAGAAATTGAGTCGCAAGCGGGCGGTGGCACGGGGAAGGTGTGATGGGGGAGGGGGGGGGGGGGGGGGTTGTCTGGGCAGCTAGGACCCCATCGGTCTCCATCTCTCGTTCCCCCCCCCCACCCCCCCAGTCCACACTTTGTCTTACAGTATACCTTGACCCACGTACATACAGACGCACGTGGGACAGCGTGTAATGTCAGTTTGAGTTTTCCCTGGGTCATGGTTGAACTCAGTAAAATCTGTTTGTTTGTGTCCGTGAGAACACCGATCAATGAGGTCAAGACAATGGGGGAACGGCTAAACTAGTCTTCGCCCGATCCTATCTGTGGCTGCTGTTGCCATAGGCACAGTCAAGTATGCCTTGAGCACTTTGTCGAGCTTTGCCATGAATTGTTCACAGCATGCCTTGAGCACTTTGTCCAGCTATGCCAGGGGTTGTTCACAAGGATTTGTTCACAGTATGCCTTGAGCACTTTGCCCAGCTATGCCAAGGGTTGTTCACAGTATGCCTAGACATTTTGTCCAGCTATGCCAGGATTTGTTCACAGTATGCCTAGACATTTTGTCCAGCTATGCCAGGATTTGTTCACAGTATGCCTAGACATTTTGTCCAGCTATGCCAGGGTTTGTTCACAAGGATTTGTTCACAATATGCCTTGAACACTTTGTTCAGTTATGACAGGGTTTGTACACAGTGTGCCTTGAGCACTTTGTCCAGTTATGATAGGGTTTGTACACAGTGTGCCTTGAGCACTTGTCCAGCTATGCCCAGGTTTTGTTCACAGTATGCCTAGACATTTTGTCCAGCTATGCCGGGGGTTGTTCACAGTATGCCTAGACATATTGTCCAGCTATGCCAGGGTTGTTCACAGTATGCCTGGACATTTTGTCCAGCTATGCCAGGGTTTGTTCACAAGGATTTGTTCACAGTATGCCTTGAGCACTTTGTCCAGCTATGCCCAGGGTTTTTTTTCACAGTATGCCTTGAGCACTTTGTCCAGCTATGCCAAGGGTTTTGTTCACAGTATGCCTTGAACACTTTGTCCAGCTATGCCAGGGTTTGTTCACAGTATGCCTTGAGCACTTCATCCAGCTATGCCAGGATTTGTTCACAATGGCACTTGACAAGCTTGGAGGAAGGCGATGGTGGGGATGGCCCACTCTCCCTGCATCCACCCCATCAGCCTCCTCCCCCTTCCCGGTTTCTATGCCACTGAAGGTCCTTTTGTTCTCTCAAGGCTGAGTGCGTTTCCTTTACCTAACATGACACCGCCTTTATTGAAAGTTTGGGGCTTTGGTCTGTGTGCATTTGCTTGCACGTGCCTGCGTGCGTGTGCGTGTGCGTGTGTGTGTGTGTGTGTGTGTGCGTGTGTGTGCGTGCGTGTGTGATCTTTGTTCTCTTGAAAAGAGCTCTCTCTTGGATTTCTACAAAGAGTGAGGTGACGAAGAAATAAATGAAAAATGAATAAAGATACAAATACAGTATGGGTGCGCTGACGTCAACTAAAGGTGAGGACCTACGTGAAAATCATGTATCGTTTGAAAAAAAAATGCACGGATTCTGTTTTAATTTTTCGCTTGCATTGCACATGAAACAAGATAAGTGGATTGCATATTGACAGCATTCAGAAGCAATAGACGGATCATGACACTGCGATAGAGACAGATGAAGGTGAAGTGTCCAAGTATCAATGTTAAAAAAAAGATAATTTTTGTTCAACAATGATTATCATCAATATTTATTTATAATGATGATCATCATCACACTTGAAAGAATGTTCTTGACGACATTGTCAAGATTCGCCGGCATTATGTCATGTGCCTTTATCATCAGCGACGACATTCTTATTACTGTGGAAAGAAAACAAAAGGAGACTGGGGGAAGTGGGAACGGGAGGGGAGAGGGGGAGGGGGACGAAAGGTGCTGGGGAAGGTCTCGCTTGGTACATGGTTTCATGAAAAAGCGAGGGTTGGGGGTGTGTGGTTGGGTATCTGTAAAATCTATATCGGCAATCGTAAGTTACATGTTTCATTTTGAGCGCTGGGTCAGAGAGAGAGAGAGAGAGAGAGGGGGGGGGGGGGGGGGGGGGGGGTTCAGTCGAGTCCTACAGCCCAGCGACCACGACAGTCACACGTCGGCTGCACACAAAATTCCGACCAGGACACTGTTCCAGTCAGCCATGTCAGACTTCTACCGTCCTCTCAAAAGCAGCAGAGGCAACACCAGCACTGTGCAGGCTGAAACCGAAACCTGTACGGGAGGACAGTAACATCACAGCGAAACACAAGACAGACCCCCTGTGTGCTCTGAGAGAGTATTCTGTCTCACTGAATGCACATAGATCATCACTGACGATGGGACAGAAGAATCCAAGCCATGGACACGAGGTGTAACTGTAAAGCACTAAACAGCATCATGCTGATCTTTTCACGAACGAACTACTGGGCTCACCCGTCAAGCAGCACATAGAACAATATAAAGATCTGGTGGACCAAAACTAGGTCGTTCCCTGCGAGGTGGCACAGCAGCAGACACCAAGGGAGAGGTGGCAGCTCTCCTTTGAGGGACACTGATGTGAGAAGTCAGTGTCAGGTCGCGCAGCGAACTTTCCAGCCGTATGGATGACAGCGGGTCTAGCCAATGTCGCCGGAGGTGGACGTCTGGAGATGTGGCGCGATCGGTATTGCGGCGCTGCTTGCCTGCGATTACCGTGGCCTGGGATACCATGCTTTCCAGCAGGGCATGGGGGGGCATCTCTCACTTGGGTTGGGCTGAAAGAATTGCCCTGTCAGCCGTAGTCTGTCTGGATCTCAGAATGGAAGGGCCTTGTGCAGCGCTCCAGCGACTTTCGTCCTGCTCCCTCTTTGAAGCGGCCTCACGCGGCACAGGTCCATCACCACCCGAGCATGAAGAAGGCCGCCTGGTGAGGGGGGGGGGCCCGGGGGGGGGGGGGGAGGGGGGGGGAAGAGGCGAAGTATACAGACGCCCATCGTCGGCCGATGAACACCTGAATATGAACCCAAGTTCACCAAGAACTAGAGCTGAGAGAGCGACAGACGACGGCCCCCCATACGGAACCAGACCCATTATTGCCAACGACAACTGCCACAAAGTATACAGACTTCAATCTGCATGATGTCCTATGGTTAAGGGCATCCAGCCAACAGGACGTTAAAATCCCACTGACCGAAAACTAGGCCAGTATGGCTATGTGGCAAGATCCAGTGGCTTTGCCAAAAACATCCTCCAGGGAACTGTTGAGGAAGGGGGAGGGGGGGGGGGGGGGGGTTTTTAATTAAGCTGTGAGTAAGAACATGAAGGGAAGACAAAATAAAACAACAAAACAAACAAACAAACAAACAAAAACCCACCGGACTGACAACATTGCAGAACGAACAGGGGAAACCATTCATTTGCCTTTGACACACAGCCGACTGACCTGGAGGAGTCCCATGAACAGTTCTTCACTTCGGCCTCTCGGTGGCTTCACAGAGATGCGGAAAAGGGGAGAGAGAGGACAAACTTCCATTAGCTGTCCAGCCCTGAAACTGAACGACTCGATCCCAACCACAGTTGATCACTGACCACAGTTGATCATTGATCACAGTTGATCACTGACCACAGTTGATCACTGAGTTGATCACTGACCACAGTTGATCACTGACCACGATTAGTGGCGTCTGTTGAAAAACACGGGGTCTCTTCAGAGAGGAACGAAATGACGTGAGTGGGCAGTAGCCAACCTGTATCAGTGTCACAGCGAGAAATACTGTTTTCCTAGCACGGGCGGGAAGATCTCTCTCTCTCTCTCTCTCTCTCTCTCTCTCTCTCTCTCTCTCTCTCTCTCTGTGTGGTGTGTGTGTACTAGTGTTTTTTCTTTTTTTTTTCTCGTCGTTGTTGTGTGTGTGTGTGTACGAGTGGATTTATTTTATCGTTGTGTGTGTGTGTGTGTGTGTGTGTGCGCGCGCGCGCGTGCGTACATGTGTGTGTGTGTGTGTGTGTGTGCGCGTGCGTACTTGTGTGTGTGTGCGCACATCAGTGCGTTTTGTTTTCCTGTCATTGGGGGCGCGCGCGCGCGTGTGTGTGTGTCTGACATCAAGTTATCACGCTGGAAACCACACAAGCGCTTTTCAAACTGGCACTTTCTGTGCCAATGATCCTGTCCCATTTTGATGCAATCTCGCCTTCTCTCTCTTTCTCCCCCCTTGCCCCTCCCCTTCCCCCTCCCCTCTCCCCTTTCACCTCCACCACCACCACCACCACCCCGCTACCGAAGCTTTGCTTTCTCTTCCTCTCTCTCCCCCCCCCCCCCCCCCCCCCCCCCCCCCCCCCCCCCCCCCCCCTCTCGCTGACAGGTTTACGACCGCCACCCGTCTCGCACGCACGGACCTGCGCCCTCTCGGCCCAATCAGCGTTGGCCTCCGCCCATAAAACGCCGCGCGTGACAGGGCATCTGGCAGGGACCGACTGGCGGCTCCCCACACCCCCCACCCCACCCCCCCGCCATAGCTCCGCCCTCTTTCTGAGCGCCGGGGGGGGGGGGGGGGGGGGGGGGGGGAGGGGCGAGTGGCTATGAAGAGTTGGAGGGAAAGGTTGGATTTTAAGAAAGGCGTTCTTATACACATGTTGGTATGTGTATGTGTGTATGTGTGTTGATAAACTCTTGAGTTCTTAAAGACGCGTTGTTTCAAAACCCGAGTCTGTACGAAAAACAAACAAAACAAAACAAAAAGACAGACCATACTGAGGGTACACATAATAATATTAATAATGAATACTTATATTTACGTGTGTGCAAGATATTATGCGTGCGTTCACACACGGAAACCTCGGTTTATAGTCTCATTCGAAGGGACTGTATGGGGAATGGAGTCAGAACCAATGTTTAACTCCGAGGGAAAAATCCCCCTGTACCGAAAACGCCCCAGCGGAGATTCGAACCGCAACCCAGGATCACCAAGATTACGAGAACTGTTGTTTTTCTTCCACCCCGGGTAGAACATCAGAACCCGACCGTGTCCCGAGACGTCCAGTCAAATGGGAAGAAAAAGAAACGCGGTAACCAAATAAGTGGCTGAAAAAAAAAAAGAAGAAGGAAAAACCGAAACAATAATCAGTATGAAAGCAACGTATTGAATCTGTGCCGTAGCACTCAAAAAAAAACAAAAAAAAAAAAAAAAAAAAAAAACTAAAGGGATGCTGTTGAAGCTTAGAAGCGCCAACTCTCTGAGTGGTCAGCTCTTCTGTCCACCGAGTCAAAGCATTGTCAGTTAAAGTGCTGACCACCGCTAGAAATTGTCTAAAAAAACAAAAAAAAAATCATTATTTGTATTTTAAAACTGATGCCAGCACGCCCCTATAAGCTGACGAAACAGTTATTTGCTGAACACGTTGGGGGAAATGAATGCAACGCGCCCCAGGCTGAAGACACAACATGCTGAATAGATACCCGAGGCAATAAGCCCAATGTCTCATCGGGTAAGAGAACAGTCATATGCTGAATACATACCATAGGCAGTTAGCAAAATGCCCCACTGGTTAACGAATCAATTACATGCTGAATAAAAAGCAGGGGCAATTAAGGCGACGCTTCACTGGTTGACGAAACAATTAATATCTGCTGACGAAGCTTACATCGCAGGGGCAATGCCCCGTTGGCTGACGACACAATTACATGCTGACAGGGGAAGTAATTGCCATAGCCCATTGGATGACGACACAATTACATGTTGACTACATAGCAGGGGCAGTTAAACGCAATGGCCCATTCGCTGACAAAACAACTGTATGCTGAATACGTAGCGGGAAAAATTAATCTGTTGAGCCTTTTTTTTTTTCATTAAAAAAAAAAAAAAATTCAGTATAAACCTTTTCAGTAATGAGAGATTCCTCGGTATAGCTTTAAACGAAAGTGGATTATTACAGCCCAGAGTCTGATTAAAAAAAGAAAAAAAAAAAAAGTATGACCCTATTCGTTAAGCGTCAATCAGTGTAACCCTCTCCGTTCTGCAAGTTGACCACTTTAGCCATTTTTTCTTCCTACAAATTGGAGTCACACAGACACTGCCCAGGGCGTCTCTCTCCTTTGGCATGGACAACAAAGAGACGTAAAAGGACGGGAACAAACGGTGGGGGTGGGTGGGGGGGGAGGGGAAAAAACGGGAGAAGAGGAGGAGGGGGAGGGAGGGGGGGGGGGGGGGGAGGGGTAGATTAAGAGAACTTTAGGAGTTTAGACCAAAAAACTGAGGTTTTTTAGATTTTTAGTAGGATGGTGGGGGTTTGTAGAGGACAGGCTGGGGAAAAAAAAGGAAGCCGTTTTTTTAGAGTTTAAAAAATACAGGGAGATTTTTCCTACAAGAATCGGAGAGGAGAGAGAGGAGGATAGAGACACGTAAAAACTACAGTTTCTTCCGAATCAGCTGGGATTTTATCTGTGAAAAAAAAAAAAAAACATTATTAACGTTTCACGCAAAGCGCGAGAAAAAAAAAAAAAAAAAAAAAAAAAAAAAAAAAAAAAAAAAAAAACAAAAAAAGAAAATAAAGGGAAAAAAAAAAAACGGAAAATGAAAACAAGAAAAACGTTTGTTTGTGAGATCAAAAAAACTGACGTTTGATGCATGTATATAGCATAGACACGTGAACCCCTTGAAAAGGGAAGCAAACGGCAGGGTTGGGGGGAGAAGAGCTAAAGGCGGGACGGGAACAAAGGTGGGGGGGTGGGGTGGGAGGGAAGCGGAGGGAGGGGAGGGGGGGGGGGGGGGGGGTAGAGACAGATGTGGAAGCCGTTAGAGTTTATGTTAGGGATTTCTCTAACCAGACATCGGAGAGGACTAAGTTTTCTACAGTTTCTTCGAATCAGCTGGGATTTTATCTGTGGAGCCTTCATTAACGTTTCACGCAAAGGCGCGAAAATGAAAACAAGGACGTTTGTGTGAGATCAAAGTCTGAGGAAGTGAAGCAGTTCACCACAACAAACGCAGCAGTGGCAGTAGTGAACACTGTCTGTGACAATGTTCTGCAGCAGTCTTGGCCGACACGTTGCAGCCAGGCTTCATCGTTATACTGATATCAGAATCATTTCTGGACCCTTCCACTGCTGGCATTGTAAGAATCCTGCATGGCGTTTTTACTCTGCGTTTGTTGATAAAGGCAGAAGCCATTTTCACCTTCACATAGGCCAAATACCATTATACAGGACACCACACACACACACACACACCACACACACACACACACACACCACACTATGTATGATATATAGAGAAATACTCAGTATTACCTGACGCACGCTATGCACACATGTGTCTGTCTGAATTCAAACCCTGAAATCAGTCACAATGAAAAGGACAATGATCCCCCAAAATGTTCAGTGGAGAAGAGAAAAAGCAATACAGCAGAGCTTTCAATCATCAATTTAAACTGTATTAATAATATCATCATCATTACCACCACTGAAAGGGAGAATCTTAAATGAGGTAGGGAATGGGGTGGTAAAGACAATTTAAACATTTAATTATCACAATCACTTTGTTTTACTTACATATTTAGTTCTTTTTGTTTGGTCTCCGATTCTATATCCTAGAACATATTCAGGAGCGGCCAGACGGCCAGAGTGCTGATGGTCATCACATTGAAGCTGAAGGAAAAAAAAAATAGCACAGAGAACAACAGCCCCTCGCATCAATTTCGATTTGAAGAAAATTAAAAGACGCTGGGATTGCGGGAGCTGCAGTTTACTAGTTCAAATGGAGGCGGGGCAGGAGGAGGAGGTGGGATGGGGGGGGGGGGGGGGGGGGGGGGGGGGGGGGGGGGGGGGGGGGGGGGGGTGGGGGGGGGGGGGGTTTTTTTTGGGGGGGGGTTTCACGGGGTGGGTGGGGGGGTTCGGGGGTTCGCTTTGCACTAAAGTTTTGCAATGGGGACGTCGACACCTCTGACACGAGAACTCTAAGGCATGCTTCATGGAACAGCTGAGGAAAGTGGAAAAAAGTACTTCGCCCTACAGAGAAGGAAGAAGAGAATGAAGAAGAAGAAAGAGGGGGGAAAGCCGAAAGCCTTGGGCTCACGATACATGACATTCCTGGATCTTTGCGACGAAAGGGAGAAACGAGGAGAACTCTAAAGGCCACCAGGTTCTTCAACCCAGTAGCAGCAGCTTAAACCACTAAGACAGACAGAGAACCAAGAAAATAAAACAAAAAAGGCAGAAGGAAGCAAAAGAGCCAGAAGAAAAACTGGAAAATAGCAGGACCAGTGAAAGGCAGGCCATTGAACAGGACAACGGAGCATGGCACAAACCCGTAACCGAAAACGGCCTGCAACACCCAGAGCGGTAGATTGCTCACCAAACTGAGGAAAACAAGAACACAAGTCGGTAGTGAGATTTGAGGGATGATGTTGGCAATGTACTGGACGTTGGTAACCACCGACTGCGGGAACATCAGACAAACGTGCCAGAAGCAGTTAGCAGTTAGCAGTTGTACAATTACCGCGCAACCGACCACCCGACTCCAGTTCCAGTTTTGCTGACGAACCAACCAGCAGCCAGAGAACAAGACCCAGACCCTCTTCCTATACTGAGAGCGGAGGAAAGAAAACGGAGGAAGGAAGAAGTTAGAAAAGAAGGGAGGAAGGAAGTTCGTTTGCGTGAAATGAAGGAGTTTCGTTTTTTGCAGAGGAGAGCGCCAGGGAAATTGTCAACATCCCCAGGGAAGTAGAACTGCTACAACATGGGAGAGGGGGGATGGGGGAGGTAGGGACAAGTTGGAGGGGGGGCGGCGGGGGGGGGGAAAGGTCACGTCAGAAGATCGGGGGTGGAGGCCAAAGGTGTGGCCACGAGGAGAAGGAACAGAAGTCTCTCTTCCATACCATCCCAAAGAAAAAGCGGACAACGACTGTGTCAGAACCCACAAAACAATATCAGCGTGATTTGTCATCCCAACAAAAGTGTTCAGCTAAGAAATCATTCCGAACCGGCTTTCTGAAGAAACACAGGCGGATTAAAAGGAACTGCTCGCAGAAGAAGCAAAAAAGAAGAGAAACGACCAGAGCTTTTTTCGACAAGGGTAGATAGCACAGTTTGAGCAAATCTTCAACTCGGCCTCCTGATGGTTTGTGATACTCCCTTTAAAACCACCACACAGACCCTCTTCCACAACTTCACAGACTTTAAAAAAGACTTTTCGATCGAATTTGTCATGACGAGTTGTGTGGCAGGTCCTCAGAACTTTCAATTCAACGTGGGGGAAGGGTTGGTCCAGTAAATCATACAGGAAAACTGTACACCTCGGCAAAACAGCGCCGTGCTCCAGGCCACAGCCAAATAGGGGACCTTCTTCCATAACACTGTTGGCGCGCCAACAGGGCTGGGCTGTCTGGCTCTTCTTCTCCACCCTCTTCAACCTATGTACTTGGAGAATATCATAGCGTGAGGCCATATCGAAACTCAAACACTAAAACATCTCAGTTATTGGGGGGAGGTCAGGGTCCATATATGCACATCTGCACTCGCTAATGACATAGACCTACTCCGCAGAAGCAAAATGGCGAAATCCAAGAAAGACCAACAGCAGGCCAGAAGACCGAAGCCGGGCATGTACGGTGGTGGACGGGGAGTGGGGACATCAGCGCCGGGAAAGAAAAGAGCAACCATTATTAGGGGGAAAAACCGCAAGCAGTAGGTTGACGACACAGACCGCAAATATGACAAGTAGGAAACGGACACAAGCGGGAAGAAAGAGGTTGGAGGAAGCGTATCAAATTACCTCGAGCTCCACACCCACGAAGGACGGACCGGTACGGGCCACTGTACAAGGAGGAACTCAAGGCGCCCAGCCACATCAGCTATGGGGGAAAGTTCACTAGGAACTGTGGAGAAAGGAAAGAGAAGCAATTGAGGATCAGCATCCATAATCAACACTCAAGCTATTACAAAGCTCCAGTCCTCTCCAGTCTCTCTTGTAAGGATGGAATGAGAAGAGCTGGACCCTGTAACCAACAGAGGGTTCGTTGGGGAAGAGGAGAAAGTGAGAGAAAGGTTCCAGGCATTTGAAATAAAGACATAATAGGAATTAATGATCTTACATATCCTGGACTGAGCACAGAACCAGCGGACTCTGTCCGGGAGCAGGGTGACCCCACTGGCTAGGACACAGAAGAAACCCCGCTTGGCTTTGGTTCAAGAAAGAGTAGTAAGAGGAGTAGTAGTATAAGGAGTAATCTGATGTTTGTGGTTTGGCCACCGTGACACGACACGACCGCGATGGCACAAGGACAGGACAGTCTTGCAAAGCACGCTTGAAGCTTGAAGGCGGGAAGGCGCAGGATAGCAGAGGCCTGAGAACAAGAGAAAGGCAGAGTAATGAGAAAAGAGAAAAGAGAAGAGAAGCAGGAGGAAAGAGCTGGGTAGGAGAGACGTGATAGAATGGTACGAGACTCAGGCTCCAGAACTACTGCGGAGGTAAGAGTTGAGAGGACTCAGGCTGTCTGCGGTGCGAGGAGACAGAAGAAACGATGCAGAAGAAGAGAAGGATATACCCTTCATGTTCCCCCCTTACGACCACCTTAAGTCACATGGGAATGAGATGAGCGATTTGTGAGGAGACTCTAATTTCTCACTTAAATTTAAAGGTTTATCAATGTTTCTCAATGGGAGTAGTGGAGGTAAGAGGAGGGGGTTTTGTAAGGTTGTTTAATGTGAAACATTTCTGCAACCTTTTTCAAAAAAAAAAAATGCATGTCAGCACCATTGGAACATTAAGCCTACTAACCTGGACAAAACCATGTGAGTAGTAGCTAATCTAACTGCTCTGTGACCTTCACAAACCGAACGGGTTATGTTCCAACACACAAGGAGCCATAGTATTTATACCACACCATCTGTGGAATGTTAGCGGCAAGAACCTTGTTCTTCGTTCTTATCTGGACCCACGACCGTTCGTTGGCTTAGGGTTTTGACGGTTTTAATAACATCAACCCGAACATCAATAGTGGTCAGCACTCCGGCACAACAACTTTCGCAAACACTTTCGCGAATTCGGGGAGGAGGAGATATAATAGCAAGTACGCTAGAGCTAGTTTTGTAACGCGCCTGTGGGTCTCTGCCCGACTCTAGCTGCCAACTTCTAAGCGCTCTTTTCTGTTTCACCTTGGGATTGATTGGGGCATTGAACTCATGGCAGGACACGCCACTTTGTCCAGGTTGACAGAAATCCTTGTGGAGAAGAGTACATTCACAGGTGGTAACAAGTGGTAACAAGGAAAAACATATCAAACTCCTTATTTTCTGTTTCCTTGCGCTCTGAACTCTGATTGAAGCGCTTATCTGAAGCGATCAAAGCTAACGTGAATGTTCGTGTATTTTGATTCGTTTTTGTTCTTCACCTGAAGAAGAAGAAAGCACATAGGAGGGTCCGAAAGCGTGAAACGCAGTTGTGTTTTGTCTTTGTTTTGGTTGTGACTCGTTGGTCCACGTTTCAGTCTGGGCGGTTCGCTGACATTTATTTTAAGATATCTCCTGAGATAAAAACATATTCATTCTGACAGTTTAATGTACACCAAAATAAGCGTTTTACAACTGTTTGCTGCTACGATTACAACAGCATGAACGGTATCCGGTCAATACTGCTGCTGCTTGCTGCTGCTGCTCTGCCTGCTAAAACTACTTATCTACTAATAATAAATAATAAAGCAAGCATAAATATTCAACTGGTCTTATTAATACTTACTGCTTTTGTTACTGCTGCACATAACCAGCGGCTGCCACCACTACTACTTTCCCAGCAAGACGTTCAACCATTCCCGCCACTGCTACTACCAGTGCTGCTGACCTCTCTTGCCTGCCAGCAGGTGCTGCTAACGCTGCACATGAAGCTTCTCTATCTCACCATTGCATCTGGTGCACCTACTACCATCACTAATACCATTAACACCACCCACACCACTGCTACAGCCTACACGTTCGACTAGCGCTGCTTTGGCTCTTTACTCCCCTCCATACTGCTGCTACATTTACCATCAGGATGCTGTTTTAGGGCGATGAGAAGGTAAATCTAGGGCGGGCACAGAACAACTTTTATTCCGAGAGATCAGTTCAGTTCCTAGATCTTCATACTTTTGTACCCATTTTCCCATGTGAACTCAGTGTAATGGTTATGGTGAGTGATGTCACCGGAGAAAATGTTAAGTGTGTGTGTGTGTTGTGTCCGCGTGGGTGTGTGTGTGTTGTGTGTGTGTGTGTGTGTGGTGTGTGTGTGTGTGCGCCGCGTACCGTACTCACGTAAGGCAGAGGGGTGTGTATTGGTATCTGTGTGATAGCGGTTCGGTTAGGCATCGCACGAGTATGAGTGTTGTGTGGGAGTGGTGTGTGGTGGTTCTGGGTCGTGGGGTGTGGTGTGTGTGGTGTGTGCGCGTTGCGCGCGCGATTCGCGTATGAGTGTTGTGTGCTGCTGTGGGTGTTCGTCTGTGTGTGTGTTGGTGTGTAGTGTGTGTGGCTGTGTGTGTGTGTGTGTTAGTGTTAGGGTGTGGGATTCGTTATTCATCTTATTATTCCTTTTTTTATGTTTTGTCTTGACCTTCGGATTTACTTTCAAAAGAAAGTGAACTGGTGTTTTTAGTGGTAGATTATAATTATGAGGTGTGTATAAAAGTAACATTGTGCAAAATCAAATAATTTATGCCTATGGTCGGCTGCTCTGTCCAAGTGTGCATTTCGAATGTGGTGGCACCTGACACGATGCAGCTATTTTTTTTAGGGTGTGGGATTCTTATTCATCTTATTTATTTCATTTTTTATCGTCTTTGTTTGACCTTCGATTTACTTCAACGACAGGTGAAAACTGTACTTTTTAGTGTAGATGATAATTATGAGGTGTGTTAAAAAGTAACATTGTGCACAATCAAATAATTTATGGCCTATGGTCGGCTTCTGCTCTGTCCAAGTGTGCATGCTCGAATTGTGGCACCCCTGACACGAGGCAGTGCAGCTAATTTTTGATTATGAGGTCATATATGCTGCTGCCTGTGCTGCCTGCTACTTACTACTACCCTACGGCGATTACCACTACTTGATCATATGAACGTTTTTCACACATCTGTACACGAAAACTACCTGTGACTTGTCATTACTGCTGCTCAGCTGCTGTACTGTTTCACGTGAAATTCTATGCGGCCAATACCGGACTACGACTATTACTAGTACTACTACTGCTTAATACTATTGCTACTACTATTAGCTACGACTATACAACTATTGATGTGATTAATGCTTTGGCCGCCTTGCTCGCTGCTGTCAGCTGCTGATGATCCTGCCCTACTTTTTCTATGTATTAGCTTCCACGGACGGTCCCTAATGGCCCTACAAGTCTCACCACTGCGGTAGCTTTCTACACCACTTCACCTGCCACACTACTGCTTCTGCTGTGCTATGACACTTTACTGCTCTACTGCACTAAACGCACTCCACCGTGACACACCGAACACTCCTCCTCATCCAACGAAATAATTAAAATCGCACAAGTTAACAGCCCGCCACCTGGGCGAACGAAAAAAAAAAAAAAAAAGACGAGAAAAAGACCGCCGAGAAGAAGAAGAAGAAGAACTAAGAAGAGAAGAAGAAAAAGAAAAGTTAGAAGAGAAGAGAAGAAGAAGAGAGGAAAGAAGAAGAACAAGAAGAGAAGAGGAGAAGAAAGAAGAGAGAAGAAGAAAGAAGAAGAAGTAAAAAGCGTCACCTCCCGCCGTTCACCTCTCCTTCCCGGCCGCCCGGAACTGCTGCAAGGTGGTCTCTCCTTGATTTTTGCACTTCTTTCTCAGGCTTCTTCCCCACCCCCCACAACCCCCCACCCCACCCCAACCCCCTTCCCCCTTTCCCTCTCTTCCTCCTGCACTGTACTTCTTCCACAGCCCTTTCGCTGCACCCCCATCCCTCCTCTTCCTCCTCCTCCTCCTCCTCCTCTTCTCCTCAGTACTCCTGGGGGACGTTTTCCCGAGACTCCCGGGGTCCAGACCTGGAAGGAGTTCCCCAGTTGGGGACCCGGAGGGGCTTGTTCGCTGGGGGCTCTCTGTTCGCCCGGGGCGTATTTAGGGGGCCGTTGTTGCCACAGAAAAAGAAAGGGCCGTAAATCAATCTACTCTGCGCGGTCAGTCCAGGACGACGACTTGTCCGGGGAAGGAAGCGAAAGTATTAGGAGAACGAAAGCTGGGCGACTTTGTAGAGGGTCGGGATTCGAAACCCTCCGCGTCCGTGTCGCCGTGTGGGTCCGTCCGTCCAGGGGTGATTGGCTTGGAGGAGAAGACAGCGGGGAAGACGCGGGGGAAGTTGGTTGTGGTCGTGGAGGTCGTGAAGGAGGAAGGAAGAGGGGGAGGCAGGAGAGGCGGAAGGAGGAGGAGGAGAAGGAGAGGAGGAGGAAAGGAGGAGGAGAGGCTAGATAGACGGAAGGAGGAGGAAGGGAAGGAAGGGCAAAGAGAGGGAGGAAGGAGAAGGGAAGGAAAGCGAGGCGAGGGAGAGGTCAAAGAGGATGGCGAGGAGAGGGGGGGGGTAAGGAGGAGCGAGGAGAAGTGAGAGGAAGGCAGTAGATAATGACAGAGGGTGGGAGTGGGAGGGGAACAATGACGGTGGCCGTGTGATTAGCCGAACGCGGTTGGACGGTCGTGGTTTTTGGTTTTTTAGTGTGGGAGATGAGATGATGGCGAGGGTTGTGAAGAGGAGGGGAGGGTAGGCGGTTTGTTTTTGCTGTGGATGAGCCGTGCGGGGGGGGTGTAGTCAGCGGGTGGTGGGGAGCGTACCAGGATAGAGGGAAGGGGAAAACAAGGAAAAAATAACACAGCTACTAATAATATAAAAGTAAATTATAATGATAAAATATTAAAAAACAGCAGGAGTCACGATTATTATCTATCTCTCTCTGTCTCTATGCGCCCCTCTCTCCTCTTCTCTCTCTCTCTATATCTCTATCTCTGTGCATGTCGGCCTCTTGCCCCTCCTGTCTGATCTCTTGTTATCTGTGTCTCGTCTGCTGTCTGTCTGTCCTCTCTCTCTCTCGCTCTCTATCTCTCTCTCTCTCTCTCTCCGCCAAATCTTAATACTGTCTTTAGCTCCAGCTTTTTGAAGACCGTTTTGTCCCTCGGCGCGCACACCGACGCCCGCCAACGATTTCATCAACTCCACCCTTCAGATCGTCGCTGGGCGATCGTTCAGCATTCAGGAGCCTCCACGCGACGGGGCAGAGGCACAGGGTTTCTCGAGAGAAGACTCCGCGAGGCTACAGTCTCCTCAGAGGGCGGTTTTGTTAAAAAAAAAACCGCCAGAGCAGAGGCGTACAGTGAGGCCGTGCCAGCAGACGCACACAAAAAAAAAAAAAGTGTACAAAAAGTTTCTTGAGAGAATCCACCCACAGAGAAGGGACTGAGGATCGGCCATGGTTTGCACTGTTTTGCAGCCCCCAGGAAGAGGCAAACGCAAAACGAAAATCAAAGAAGATTGGGAAAACAAAGAAAAAACAGAGGCGAGACAAGAGGAAGGAATGGACGGGGAGGTTGGTGGGGTGGGGGGTGGGGTGGGGTGGGGTTGTGGGGTGGGGGGGTGGGGTGGTTGGTGGGTTTTCTGGGGGGGTTTGGTTTTGTAGGGTCGGGGGGGGTGTGGTTGGGTTGTTTGGTGTGGTGGTGGGGTTTGTTGGGGGGTGGTTACCCTTGGGGGGTTTGAGGTTGGTGGTTTGGGTGGTTTGGGGTTTGGGTGGGTGGTAGGTTTTTGGTTGGTTAGGGTTTTTTTTTGGTAGGTGGGGGGTTGGTTTAGGGTGGTGGGGAGGGTGGCGAGGATGGGGGGAGGAGAGAGTTGCGGCAGGGGGGGGGGGGGTGGAAAAGAGAAGAAAGTGGAAGCGTTGCTTCCATCACAGACTGTATCATACATCGGTAGCAAGAAAATCTTTCGCACTTTCACCTTGGTGGCGGGTGAACGTCATTCCGGAAAATATGGATATCCGCATCTCCTTGCCAGGGGAGGGGTAGCTACAGGAACGATCACGGGAACACGGGAATGCTGGAAGAACGTCTCGTGACGACTTTCACCTTCAGGACCAACCTTCTCTGGCACAAGGATCTATGAATGGGTGTGGTTTGGGGGGTGAAGTGAGTGCCACATGCACCGGCAGCAGCGAATAGGCCCAGCGACGTTGACGCCAAACAGGGGGGGGAATCCTATTCTTCTTTGCGAACGCCTTGGTCTACAAGGTCAGTCCGGTACTTCGAAGAATGTGCCGTTTTTCCAGCTATTGTAGACTGCCGTAGTCCGTTAGAGCGTCATCAAAGAGTAGAGCTGTCTCTGTTGGGCCACCCCTCTCTCTTCTTGGCTGTCAAATTCCAAAACAGGGGGATGAGAAGGAGGTGAGGGTAGGACTCCCTCCTTCTACCCCCCCAACCCCCCCCCACACGGAGGGTATGATCACCATGACAAGAACGACCTGCCGGAAGGAAAGGAGATATGAGAGAGGACACGAAGAGAGAGGGTTAACGGTAATGGTGGAGGTGCCAGGAATAGTGGCGGAAGGGTTGGGACAGGAGGGGAGAAGAAAGAAGAGAAAGGGGGTGGTTTGGGTGGGGTGTGTTGAATGTGGTGGGGGAACGGACAGAGAGGGTGGGCTTGGGTCAGGGGGTCATCTCTACCAGTCGGGTGGGCAAGGTAGGGTCGGGGGGTGGGGCGGCACCTGGGCGGCGGTGGGGGGGGGACTGTGTGGTTTACGGGTCACGTCAACGAGAAGCGTAACGTGTAATTTTACGTTCCAACAGGTTTAGGCACCAAACACCGGTTCACCCAAAACGAAACAAAACAAAAACAAAAAAAAAAAAAAAACAAAACACATAAAAACTGCCATCTTTTGTACCATCGCTGATAAATGAAAGCGGTTTGGAAGAAAAACACTAGTCAAAAAAAAAAAACAAAACCCAAAATGACTAACGTTTATACTGTTGGAAAGACTACAGGGGGCTGGGGGTTACCGCACATGATTGATCTTTAGCATGGGAAACAAAAGTTACATGAAAATAACCAACACCGGCAGTAGGGGGAAATGAAATATCTTAGTACTTTATATTATTAAGTCTCAGACCCAAATGTTTACTCTCTCTCTCTCTCTCTCTCTATCTCTTCTTCTCAGTCTATCTCTCTATCTCTCTATCTTCTAAGACAATGACCTTGGTTAGTATTCCTACATATGACGGTGATATCAACAGTTTTAACGTTCTGTATTGTACTGACCTTACTCCTTTCTCCCTCTCTAATATGTCAGCCAAACATACCCTTTCACCCCACCACCCCACCCTCCCCCAGCGTTTGCCCTCCCCCTTTGTTTCTCTCTGTCCCCCCCCCCCCCCCCCCCCCACACACACACAGCGACGAGCGAGAGAGAGAGAGAAGTGGTTGAGAGGGTAGGGTAGGGTTAGAGAGGCTGCATGTTATGGGTCTCATTGAGGGTATGGGGCGTAGGGAACAGATGTGGGTGGAGGACACAGGAGAGACCGGTTGGGAGGGGAGGATGGGAGAATTGTCCCTGATATCATATTACACAAATTCTGCTGGGCCTGAAATTGAATTGGCCACTCACGTTAACCGCAGTTGGAAGATCATAGTATCCATTTTACACAGCACGTCTTCACACAGTTGAAAATAATAATAAAAAAAAAAAAAGGATCTCTTCGTCACCTGGACACTTCGGCTGCGGACTCCAACAGCAGGATCGATTTTCTCATTGTTACCACGTCCCATCAACTCAGTACAGTGTTTTAATTAATGTACCTCATTCATTATTTCCTGGGTTACTTTCTGTATAACTTCCAATCCGTTTTGCCTGAGGCCCTAAGAACAAGAACACTACAGACGTAGGTCTGCATCATCAATTAGTGGCAACTGCTGTCGCCGGCAGTAATGGGTTGCGTTGCTGCTGGGGTCGTCGTCTTTCTTCTCTCAGAGCTTGTGTTTCTCTTGAACGTTGGTTCAATTCTGGCTTGTTGGTCGACCGACGATGGGCGTCGGTGTATGTTGCCTCCTTTCCCCACACATCAAGCTGTCTTCAGGACCACCGGGCGGCCTTCTTCATGCTCGGGTGGCGATGGTCCTGTGCCGCGTGAGGCCGCCTCAAGGAGGGAGCAGGACGAAAGTCGCTGAGAGCGCTGCACGAGTCCCTAATATTCGGCGGGTACTCGCAGACTGCGGCCGAGAGGGCAATTTTTCAGTCCAACCCTGGGGATGGTTACACAAAATAAGCTCAAAAAAAGTACTGAAAGTAACAATTAAATCCACATACAATTCAAGAATTCTGTTTACATATGCCTTAATTTGAATGCTTTGACTAGGAATATAGCCAAGCGCACAAACACATTCTTATTTTCACATGCTAAGAGAAGAGAGTTAGTTGAAACTTGATGGATTGTTATAGTGGACTTCCGTTTCCATTTGGGATTCACAGAAAGGGCACGCCATCTCTTCTTCTGTTGCGTTAGTTCTCTAAAACGGAGTCTGTGAATATTGATTTGCGCCACGCCAAGCCGGAAGCGGATGAGACTAGTTCTAGCTTCAATATGTTTCAGATCCAACAAATATGATGAAAGCTCCAAACTACTTTTGAATGTACGGTACAATGAGAAACGTTCGCTAGCAAAAAGCTGATGAGACCAATGTTCTTTGAAACTCACTAATTAGCCTGTCACGAAAAGTGGCAAGAAATTTCTTTCATCTTCGACCCCCCTGATTTTCCCAAACATCTTGAAATCCGTATTTGTACAGCGTAAAAACAAATTGACGAGGCCCATGTATTTCGATTTTGCTCATGAAGGTAGAGTAACATCTTGTAAGCTTTTAACGGCAGTCGATGTTCTGGCATCTTGAGAAGTTTAAGCCAATATTTAATGCATCTCACATATATATTAATATACAGGGGAAATCTGCCCAATTCACCGTAGATCATTGCATTTGGTGTTCTGATATACTAACATTAGAAAAACGCTTCAGTGCGAAGATATGAACTTTTTCTATTATGTCGTTATTTGCAATAAGACCCCAAACTTCCGCACCATAGTTCAGCATCGGTTGTACTTGTGCATCAAACAATTTGAAAATATTTTTGGAGATCTTTCACCAATCGACCGCAATAACTTAAAAATGTTAATTACCCCCTTCTTTGCACGTCCAGCCAATTCCTTTAAGGTGTGGGAAAATGACAATCTGGTTGATAGAAAAACACCTAAGTATTTATACATGTTAACTACCGACATCTTAGTCTGTCCATAAAACCAAATTTCCCTTATTGATAAATGCCCGCCATTTCTGAAACACAACAATGTCAGACTTGTCAAGATTTACCAAACCAAGACTCATTGCAGTATCGTGTAGCACATTCAGCTGATTCTGAAGACCAGTTACAGTGTCGGATATTAATATTATGTCGTCTGCAAACATAAGGATAAGTATTTCTAGTAAGTCGGGAATCAGTTGAAGACCATGTTTTTCCCTTATTAACGATTTCACATGCCAATTCATCAATAAAGAGTGAGAATAATATAGGACTGCAGACATCTCCTTGTTTAAGTCCTAAAGGACACATAAAGGTATCACTTAACTCACCACCCTGCTCTTACTCTTGCTTTAACTACATGATACATACTAGTTATAGCGTTATACATTCTTCCACGAATACCTCTTTTCTTCAGAACATTCCACAGTTTTGTGCGTACAATCGAGTCAAAGGCTTTTCTGAAGTCTATGAATGCGACATATAATTTTTATGATACGATAATTGTTTCTGTATCATCGCAAATAAAGTGAAGACATGATCGATGGTACTATATTTCTTTCTAAAACCTGCTTGATTCATTTATGACGTTATTTTCTTCAACCCCATTTATCATCTCTTTGATTTAAAATGTGACTATAAATTTACCACAAACATTGAGAAGGGATATGCCCCGATAATTGTCAGGAGAACCCCTATCACCTTTTTTATGAAGTGGTTGAATAATAGCTTCTGACCACTGGGATGGATAAATACCCGAGAGAGACAGTTTGTTAAACAAAATTATCAGAAAAGGTACAATGATAAGAGCTGCATTTTTGAAAACTTCTCCAATTAAACGATCAGGGCCAGCTGCCTTACCATTCTTAAGGGCACGGATAGCTGCAAAAACTCACCCTCTGTAATGTCACTTTCAAGAGAATCTATGTCAAGATTTCCATCTTCACCAATAGTAACAGTTTTCTGACTGATCACAAGTATTATTTTCGTTATCCTCATATGACTCAGAATGAAACACACCAGAAAAAATGTCTGAACCCACTCCTCTTTGCTGATCGAGCAGTTCTGATGGCATGTTGGTGTTAAAGAGATTCACTTTGCTCCAGAATTCCTTGGGATTTGCTATGTTTTCCGTTCAGGGACTTGACAACTTTATATCACGGTGAGCCTTATGCTTTGTCCGTAGCAGTCTTTGTACTCCTCCCTACGTTTTTGATTATAGTGCTCTCTAGCTATCTGCTCCTCTTCAGATTCAGCAATGCTTCCCATATCTCTGTTTGTTCTAATTTGTCTGCTTTCTGTAACTCCTCGATCTTGCTTTATCAGGCTTTGGCTTTAGGTTATACAGTTTGCGTAAATCCCGGCGGGAGCTCGCGCTTTGAATCTTTTACAGTCTGAGTCAAACCAAGCTGCTGTTTTATTTTTGCCAATAATGATAGTTGTTTCCATACATGAACTTGCATCATGCAAATGCCTCGTTTAAAAACAATTAATTGCTTTCGTAGTTAAACGTCAACATCAATTAGACGCGTTGCTTTTTTCTAACGTTTATTTTCAATTCTTCGTCAGACACTTTGCATAAAAAAAACATTTACTTTTCCCGTGTCCCATTTCAGCTTTTTCAATTTAATAGGATTTGGGGCCATACCTGTAAAACCCGTCATCGTCAGTATGCCCAATACACACAGTTCCACAGGCATATGCTTCGATTCAATGCGTGTGGTGTAACATTCAAATCCGTGCATAATTTTAGTAATACAATGGGAAATTATGAAGTAAATCGAATCAATACTGCATCCGGTTGGAGAAAATATAAGTGTAATGCCAAAGGAGAAGCATCATTTTGTAGAGTAACGTTTTAGTATGCACAAAATCAAAGCATTTTACACAAGTCAATCAATTGCTTTCCGAGATCATTACAGACTCTATCTTTTTGATGTTCGACTAGCGTCATCATCATAATCGTCATCATCAATGCCACCGTGGTGTGGGTCCACACCTAAGTCTTCACTACTTTCACACATGCATTTCAATTACAAACCGCCAGTGCGTGCATTAAAGTCCCCCCATCATCAAGAAAAGGACAGTTGCCATGTGTGTTTTCAATGTGAGGTCCATTATGCAAATGTTCCAAGATAGTAATACCATTTGTGATTTCTGTGTCTCTGTAATAATCAGATGAACTGGGTGGTAAAATAAACACCAACCAGAAGAAACAGTATCACCAAAAGTAAAGAGCTCCCCTGCCATTTTCACACATAATATTGTCATATTCCACAATGTACTTGTTCAAAACATAATTTGACAGCAAGCTCTTTCTTTCTTCACGAGTAGTGCAAGACCACCAGACAAACGTGCAGTCACTCCTTCAGACAACCGAACCCCAGCAGGTATCACAAAAACATCATATAATCAGGAAAAAGATAGGATGGAAAATTTGTAGCAAATGTTTCAACGAGTAAACAAATCGAAATTGCAAAGATAAGCCTTCAGTTCCGAGTTGAAAACCTGTGAAATTATTCCTTTCTATATTATACGTTACGAACTTCAGCCTTTTGTCAACATGGGCCGGGCCGGTCCCTATTTTTTTTTTTTTTTTGCCTGTCTGTCTGTCTGTGGTTTCGTAGAGTGTAGTTTGTCGGTTGCCAGTTCTACCTGTGCATGAATGACTTCTTTGTTGAGTAGACCGTGTGTTACGTGTAGTTACTCGCTGTCCCTACCTCATTTTTTGCTGTGTGGTTAACTCTCGGTTCCGTTGTGTGCTGTGGTATGCTGTCCAGCCTGTGCTGATTCTGAGGAAAACATAATTCCTTTTGTCAGCTGTTTTTCTATTGTCAGCTGTTTGCTTACTGACCGGTTCGTCTTGTCCTGTCCTGATTTGAAATGGGCGCCAGTGTCACTAGCAGTCTGTTGTTGAAAGTTGTCTGTCTGATGACTGTCCTGTATGCTTTCCACTGTGTCTGTCGTGTTGTCTACCACGGTGTGTGAATTGTCTTCAAGTGAGGTCATGTTGTTCAGCGAGATTGTCTCGTCGCCTTGGTCATCTAGGTCCTCTACTTTCTGTGCGTCGTTGTCACTGTTATCTGAACATTTTCCTTGCTTATCGCTTGGTGTTGTCTGTAGGACATGTACATCATCGTCCTGGGTGTGTTCCGTCTCATGTAGGTCAGTGGTTTTCACCGTATCTGGAATATCCATTAAAGTCTGTGCATCAGGAAGCAAGGTATTTTGCGTCTGATTGCTGTCAATACTATCAGACTGCATGCTATTTACGGTGGAATCGTATATCTGTGTACAATTTGTATATCGTCATATTGTATCCTGGTCAAACACGCATCCCCTACCTGACCACGTGACAGATGGTCGGGCTCTACAGTCGTCAGAGTCCTTACAAGGCGAGGCCTTGGTGCCAGAGATGGAAAGTTGTGTGATGACCATAACCAGCTGGGGTACGCCTGGTATTGATGCTTATCACCAGCATTCCACTCTTGTCCCTTGTCGGTTTCACCGTAGCTGGAGTACCCTGTAGCGGTTCCCTCCTCCCTGTCTGTTGCCGTCATCCTGAGTGGAGTTGTAGTAGAAAGGAGGCTGGCCCACTGCCCCTTTCACCGTACTGCTGCTGCCACTGTACGATCACACGTCTGTCTTGCGGGTCGTGTTCCCAGGTAGCGTGTAGTTAGTCAGAGGGAACGCTTGAGAGCTTGAGTTAACCTCGTGGTGACTCTGTGCCACATGGCGATGGCTGTGCTGAGCCCTGACGCGCTACTCCACTGCACGATGTCCCATGCTGTAGCCTGTAGTAGTAGAGGACGTACAGACTGACCCGATACCTCTGCGCCGCACATCCGGCATGTGCTGCTGCCTTGCCTGATCGCCGCCACAGTTCTACTGCTGCTTCTCCAGACGTCATGCGGTTTACTTAAAAAAAGTAGGCAATGCGTGCCTCGCTGTCTGTGTTACTGCTAAAGTCGTTCCCGTTGTCTGTTCCGTTCAGGGGTCGCCAGCCACCAAGAGGTTCTTCTTCTTCAATGCCTCTTTTCCTGTCGTCAAGAATCGCCATTTATCTGACATAACACCAGAACACGAAACAGCAGACGACTTGACAAGGAAGAGTCGGAGTGAAACACGAAGATGTGGTGTGTGTTCAGACCGGCAGCAGGGACGCGATGGGCCCCTATAGCATTGCCACTAAGGCGTGTAACTTACAGTTCGAAGCGTACCACAGTTTGCACGGGCCGTGCAGTAGACAAACACCAGCGTTTTTCAAACGGCGTCATGTCGCCAAAATTAACCCACGCACCCCCCCTTGTCCAGCCCATTGTAAACCCACGTGTGGACCCCACGAAGACGAAAAATGTTCCCGCCGCGCCCGAGTTTTGGGTTGGAAAAGAACACCGCAGTTGCAAGGTTTTGACTACGCTGGAGTGTGACTGTGATAATCTTTTCTACGATACATGATCCGTTTGGACAGCGCACCTATTGTGCACTTCTCAAGGTGAGGAAAATCGACCATTGCCCATGTCATCTTGCCAAGTGTTAAACAAAGTTCTGCCTACCCCCTGCCTTAGTTTACTTCGGTTGCTGTCAAGATCGACCCAATGTACTGACACCGCGTTGTTCTAACGTACAGCGCAACCGTTCTTAAAATGTGAACGGAATGTGGGTTATGTCGCTACTATCCGTGATAGTTTATCGTTCTCGTCAGACTCGAAAGCGCTGTGCAATGTTCTTGACATGATGTTGTTCGACACCCACACCCCCCCCGGGAGAACTTCCTGGTAACACTTCCGACCACCGCCACGACTACTTTCTTATGTATGCACGTAGTCCCGCATTTCATTCTTTGCTTTGAAAAGTTAAATTTGCTCTGGTTCACTTTTTTCATCACCGTTACGGGGACCACGCCAGGCGCTGACCCGCGGCGGCGCCCGGGCTCGGCCCTGCTGGCCGCGACGACCGGAAGGCGCACGAGGCACGCGGACGGGTCCATATAACGCGCCCGGTCGGACGCATCCATTCAACTGCACCGCGCTACTCAGAAGAAGGGATGATCCTCCACTACCCTGACACAGAGTAATTTTTTCAAGAGAAGACAACCTTAAGTGACGACAGAATTCTTAATACGCATAGAGCATCGCTAATAGGGTCACGTCCCTACGGACAGATACGCGATGATTTAAATTCTTGTCCTAGGCAATGTTCCTTGATCGCCTGTGAACTCATCCCCCCATATGAAACATCGCAGCGAACTGTAAGTTACTCTACAAAAGGCGGAAGCAACAATACGACAGTTCATAGGGCAAGTCACAGAAACAGGTAAGTTTCCCAGAGTGCACTAAACGCTGAAAGCTCTTCACGTTGGGCGTCCGACTGATGAGTTGCAATGGACTATGCTTTCACATATCCCTTCCGTTGCCCCTAGACTGAAGACTAGAGGGAGCTGCGGAAGTGAAGCGTGATTAGATGATTCCTCCTCCATTGAAACGCACACTCCTCAGGGAACTGTAGGCCGTCTGCCGCCGCGTGACTAGGGGGTCCTTGGCCGGCTGTCGCCGTAGCTCCGGGTTTATTTCCGATGGAGGGTCCGGCGGGGCGGGCAGGTCACAATAGTTCGCAGCTATAGTCACCTTGTCGCAAAGACCGCCAGTGCATTGGTCGCACGCGTGGACGCTGTCGCCATTTGTCAGTCCTGGCCTGACGCTCGGTGTTTCTCGTGGCCCTGGTGCGGTGATTATTTCGATGAAGTCTGAATAATTTCTAGTAAGAGGAGGTGGTCCCCGCTCAGTCCCCCTGAGACTCTCAGTGGGTGGTTCATCTACACGACTGTGCAGAGTATATTAACCTGGTTGATGGCCGGACATCAGTGGTTATCGGAGCATGTGAATACTGCCCACAACTTCGATCTAAACGATGATATCGACGATCCTGGAACGGGAAGACGGAATCCGTTTGCGAGCGAGTCTCCAGACGAGAAGATAGAACCTCACATCTCCTCTTCTGCTATCGCCACGCCCCCCTTCATGTATTTCCCTTCACGTGTATTAGGGCCACGGTCGTTTATCCGGATGCCCCACCCATGGTCTCATTTCTGACCTCCTAAGACTTGTTATCCCTCTGTTGTGCGGCAATCTCCGCGGATAATTGCCGACCACTCATTTTCAGTCAATCATATATTACTCACTCCCTCATTCAGTCACTCGTTCAGTCACTCACTCACTCATCACATCACCATTATTTCCTCATAAACTCACTCACTCTCGCTCTCACTCACTCATTCACTCATCATTCCTTCATGCACTCCACTCACTCATTCACTTCATGCCGCCTAAAAGAACGACTTAAGCTGCTGAGTCGGCGACAAGTTGGCAGAATGAATTAAGGGTGGTTCTTTTCATGAATGTTAGCAGCAAACCACACTGTTTGCGTTTCTTGAAACACCGCAAGTATCTTAAAATTTATTCACTATTCCAATCAATAAGCAAACCCAAGCAATAACATTAAAAAAAAAAAAGGAATGTTCGTGCCTTCCCAATGACCCTGTGCAAAAGGGTGCTGTGCTGGATTTGGTGTGGTTTGTATCCGCTGCATGAAATTATGTCGGTTAGATAGTTATGTATTTTTCATGTTTAATAAATGAGTTCGGAATTGTACCATTGTCAGTGCCCCCTGGTTTGTTTTGTCTTTTTACATGAATTCTTGTGAGCGCCTGCCGTACTCAGTTCGTGTCCTTCTTAGTCCCAGATCGGACACGGTGCGACCTCACGCGTGTGTCCACACCGTCGACGCGTGAATCGTGGTAATTGGGCTTTACAAGACAGTGTCCGGCTGCGAGTGCTACATCGATGTCCTGATTGTGTCTTTTATCAAATGTACCAGGAAATAGGACATTTACTTTGGATCACTGTACCAACTCGCAGAGAAGGACAGTTGGTGCCACAAATTATAATTGTGCCAGACTGCATTAGGCAGCCAAATCATAACGGGGACAATTCCCATGGTAGCATATTTCTCTTCGTTTTTTAAAAATGTTCCGTAGATGCTTAGTCATTTTTAATTCTAACGCCAATTCTAATATGAGTTGGCGCTCGCTTATTGTTTACAAGTAAACACTATACTATACCGTAGTGTTGCCTCTTTGTCAGGTTTTTAAATTTTGTCTTGTTATGGTAATATGTTGTATTAGCATTGTAGCCGAGGGCCGCTATCAGTCACATTGTCTTACCTCTGGGCAAGTCTCACTGCGCAGGGCTGTATATAAGAAGTTCCTCTTGGTTGTCCTGGCAAATGTGCTTTGTGTGCAGTGTTTAGGTTATAATGGGTTGCATGGAAATAAAATGTTTAAAACCGGACACCGGGAACGTGCCGGCACCGAAGACGCTATTTTTATCCCTCCGCGTCCCATGGTTGTAGGTTTACTGACTAATGGACAGGAGGTGTGTGTGGGGCGGGTTGTGTGGGGGTGTGTGTGTGTGCTGATGTGTGTGTGTGTGTGTGGTGTGGTCTGGTGGGGTTGATGCGTCCCCCCCAGGCCAAACGCTGGCCGTCTCTGTACATCCGCCCGT
>JADBJO010019455.1:20000-33243 GCA_016801955.1 Conus betulinus | reverse complement strand
GGGAGAGACTGAGAGAAGGAGGAGAGATGAGAGAAAGGTGGATTTTCGTACACACACCCACACGTACTCTTAGCCATTACACTCCCCCGTTTACAAGCCACACCCAACACACCACCACACACAACACACACCCACAACACCCACACAACCCACCCACCCCACCCACCCACACCCCACACACCACCATGCGCAGCTCGCGAAAGCACGCCCGCACGGCACACCCGCATGCACGCACGCAAACGCACCCAACGACACAAAACACAAAACAACCCACACCACAACACCACCCAAACACACACCACACACACCAACACACAAAAACCACCACGCACCAACACATACACCCACACACCACGCACACGCCCCACACACACACACACCACACACACGCCACGCAACACAACCCCGCAACAAACCACCCCCCGCACAACACAAACACACAACAAAACAACCACACCACACAC
Organism: Conus betulinus; assembly: GCA_016801955.1. Taxonomy (NCBI): domain Eukaryota; kingdom Metazoa; phylum Mollusca; class Gastropoda; order Neogastropoda; family Conidae; genus Conus; species Conus betulinus. The sequence goes on along the minus strand of JADBJO010019455.1, from coordinate 32,779 downwards.
CAAACAACACATTACACCCACACCACCACAACACAACACCCACAAACACCACCACCACCACACACACAAACACAACACAACCACGATTTTATTTATTATGTACACGCGGCCGCAATAGCGTTAAAATCAGCGGAAGGTATGCTTGCTTTCCCCTGAACAACAACCTGTTGGCATATGAGGAGTAAACAAAGATTTTGGGCATTTCTGCATGAGAAAGGAAAGCTAGAAAAACAAAGACAAAAACGGGTTTATGTGGAAGAGAGAGAGAATGAGAGAGACGAGGGACGAGAGGGAGCGAGGAGAGGTAGGAGACGAGGGGAGGAGATGACGGGTGACGGGGAAGGGAGAGAGGAGAGGAGAGAGGAAGTTTTATTTTTTTTTAAAGTTCTTTTAAGTAAATATTTGACCTCAAATCAAAAAGGAGGGAATCAGTAAAGAAGAAGAAAGGAAAGGTAAGGAAAAAAAGCACACCGCAAACAAGAATAAGATGTTAGGGGTAAGAGCAGGGGGTGGGTACGGAAAAAAAAGGTTATTTAAAACATGTCTTTAAAGTTAATGGATAGAACAAGGAAAATAAATGGCGCAAGCGTGCGCACCACGAACGTAGAAAAAAAAAAAAGGTTATTGAAGGAGAGAGAGAGAAGAGAGGGAGGAGTAGGAGGGGAGAGGGGACTGGGAGAGAGGGAGAAGAGAGGCGGCGAAGCAGCCCGAACTCGGCACACACTCCCCCACCACACAAACCACCAAAAAACACACCACACACAAGGGGGACACACAAGGTGAGCGAAACACACAAAAAAATGATAAAACAAACTGATAGTAAAAGGAAGAAACAAGAAAAAGAAAGAAAAAAGAGAAAAAGAAAAAAAAAGGAGAAAAGAAAATGAAAAGAAAAGAAAGCCGACAACCAGTGCTCCACAGCGTTCGTTTGTACCCAAAGCAATAGTGACAAAAAATAAGACTGTCAGTAGCGCCACATAGATACTTGAATCCCCAGAGATGAGTGCATACGGAACATCTTTGGAGCGTCATGCACTGAAGAGGAGGGGAGAAAAACTCAGATGAGAGGGAGGAGAGAGAAGAATGGGAGAGAGAGAGAGAACGAACTCGCGAAGTCGAGAACTCGAAACATTTGACTGATGTATGTCACGATGGCTTCGTCACGGGGGAGGTTGTGTTTGCGGTGGAGTGACGTTACAATCATTCCAAGAGCGGAGAGAAGAAAGAAAATCATTCTGAAAACATTACTCGATACAAAATTCCGGACCCAATTGCTGGATTACAGGCATTAAGTGTGTGACGTGACGGGACAAAAAACAACTATTGAGTTTGTCATTTCCCATGGCGTGCGTACAATCGTGTATGAACGTGTCTGGATGATTTTTCTTGTTCGTTTTTTCAGCACTCACCTATGAAAAACCCGTTAGGCAATGAGGCTCTGATGAAAGCATTGGTTGGTTTTGCAAGGATGTGAAATGAGATGGTAGACAACGTGAACGATTCTGGTTTCGTTATTGTTAGCTTATGGTCTGCAAAACCAGTCTTGTTTTTTTGCTACGTGTGTAAGTTCGTTTAATTTAGAAAAGGCAGGACGACAGGGGGAACATTAAATCATTTTCCACACTTTTGGTTCAGTTTAAGCAGACGGAAAATTTGAAGAACACCCCAAAATTGAAAATATAAATGAAACCCAATTGTCTGAAACAAGTATTCGTTCTGTTTTGATGTGGACGCCAGTAGGTAATTTTTCACTTGGTTTATCTAAGGCCATATTTAGAAGGATCGTAAGCTTGCTGTGGGTAGGCCGCTCTCTTGTGGACGTCTTTATGATACAGTCAGCCCAGTATGCCACACGCAATGAGTAGATTGAACAGTTCACTCGAAGGGTAGGTGAGAAAGATAAGGGGGGTACCCGTCATAGGTTTCACCGTAGACCACCATGAGTTGATGGTGGTTTATGTAGCACGGCGACATTCACAAAATGAAAGGCGCGTTATTGGCGCAGGACATGAGGGCACGAAGGACCTTTTCTACATGATCACGTGTGCATGGCAACGGGTTCCCCAGACTTCCAGCGAAAGAGCGTATAGAAGAGGTCGGGGGGGAATGAACCACTGTGCCGCAACAGTGTTGAAAAACACGTTTCTCTCCGGCATGCTATTCGATTCGTCTCAGAAGGACTCGGATATATGGACGGTAGTTAATTTCATTTGCTTTCTTTGATCCGCTAAAACATTTTCCATGCTGGATAAGCGGCTCATAGTAGGTGTGAAAAGTCAAGCCAGAGGGAGAGTATAGTAGCCTGGTAAAACGACTTCGGAGTGTGGTGTTTCTGTATTCCAACATACCAGCAATGTTGATGTTCCCGAATGAAACGAGCACCGCCTGCCATAAAAAGGAACCATTCACTTTAAATTTTGTTCCACAAATGTATTTCCAAGTTTGGGATCTTGAACAGAGCCTTAAGGACGAAAACAGGCAGGCAATCCGGTCTGTAAAGGGCAATTTTCTTTTACGGCGCGAAAACTGGACAGTAGTGAAGGCGGTCGTCCGCGAAAGCAATCAGGAAGAAGAAGTTCCACAAAGCCCGGGACCAGAGTCGGGTGTCGGCGTATTAACAGGTGTTTTCCTATCTACCGGGACAGATTGATGCTGATAGCTGAATGATGAATTACGGAGGAAAATGTAATGACTTGGGAAACTCATCCTGTCTCGAACCCTGTGGGCAATCGGAAGAAAACAGTTTTAGTGACAGTGCAGGTGCGGTTCGCATGTTCTGCACACGTACAACACGCGTTGGACGCTGTTTTAGGAAGGAACGTACAGCCGCCATGACTGCTTGGGTACTAAATGTGCAGTGAGCTGTATTGTGTACCCAGCTTTGACCAGGGCTCTCAGTAAGGTTACAATGCTTGTGAACCGCCGAGTCATAGCGCCCCTTTAGATCGGGGGACGAAAACTTTAGGAGGTTTCGCGAGGTTCTTTCAAAAACTTATGGATTCCGGCGAGATAGGGTTATCTAAAAAAAAATATGGTAAAAATATGATCCGTGGGTAGGAGTATTCCTTTCCTGAATAGGACGCCTGTGGCTTCTGACAAGCGTGCTAATCATCTTCATCCACACGGAGAAAATTATAAAACGATGTGTTCACAATAGGATATGTGTAACATTATTTTCCGATCAAGCTCAGGAGTTGATAATTCCTCTATAGCTGAACAAGGAGGCGTTCACGGTCACCTTTCTTAAAAAAATGGGTTACAAATTACAAATGATGGTTCCCCGGCACTTGTATGGAAAAAAAAAAAAAAAAGTCCACTGACCAAAAAAAAAGAAAAAAAACAAAAAAAAAGAACAAGGAAGCAAAAAAAAAAAAAAAAAAAAACTGGAATTAAAAAAACTGCATGATATAGAAAACTCCACGATCTATCTCTTCTGCGGGCGGGACAACGTAGCCATTTTGCCAAGGGATTTTATCAGAAGCCACCAACGCTTGGCGAGTATTTAATTATCGTCGCATGCTCTTCTGCGAACGCACTTCCAGTAATGTCAATTTCGTGGTAGTGTAGCAAAATCACTTAGCATATAGAATTGATGAACAATTAGATTCATTTGGAAAGTGCACTGGTTTGATTATATACACTTTCACTTGAAAAAAGACCAAACCATTTTGTCTTTTTGTGATTTTGCTGATACAGACAGCCTTGGGGGACTCAGATGGCAAAGTGAACGACTTCTTTTCCAGAAAACAGCTTTGGCGTTACCTAACGCCCATAGTGGATCACCGATGGACGCGGGCATCTGCTTTCGCTGGGAGTGAATGATAGATGCGTGTTCACATTTTCTTTAATATAAAGTTTTGGTACGACTGTTTGTTGCTCTCACAAAGGAGTAAATCGTGACAAGATGGTATTCTGATCTTTAGCGGTCTAAACTTCGCGCGGGCTTTGTTTTTGCATCTTTTCCGCTTTGATGAGACAATTGCGTTGGTCAAAACCATTATGCCTCTCTCTTCTGGTGTTGGTTGCCAGGTAAACACTGTTGTTGTTCATGTCAATTTGGCCGCTGACCAGTTAGGCGTCTCCACGAAACAAAGAAGCAACCCGACACCATGTAAGCATCAGAGTCAGTAAGTATCAGGCTAAACGCGCGTACACCGTGAACAACTTTTCCTGGGGAAGTCCCGTGAACGGAGAGAAGGAAGAGAGAATTCTTGAACACGCATGTATTTTCACTGTACATCCCAAAACCAGTTTTTCCAGTTTGTCACTTTTACGGCACGTGCGTGTTTGCGCGGTTGGTCCGTGTGTTATGTACCTTCACGGTCAAGGGTGGACTACAGGCAGATGTGATCGGGATTTTCTATGTCCGGTTGTCAACAACAAATGTGAACATGAAAAATTGTTTTGTTGTACAGAGATCGTTTGGGAAGCACAAAAATAGTACAATCAAAGGCTTTGACCCTGTTTGTGTCAATAAGCTTTACATTCCCTTCTGAGGTTGAAAAAAAAAAAAAAATGACATCCATTAAGAATAGATGTGGGTTAGAGTGATCAAAAAACTTGATAGACATCCATCATCAATTTCTTCCCAAAAAACAAGCGTTAATTCATTTTAAAGTCTTCGACCATTGTCCGTTCAAAGTCTCTTCGACCCTATTTTTTTTTGTTTTTTTTTTTGGAGTATGTCCTCATCTACATATACAGTGTTTTGTTTTCCAGTACGGGCATTGAAAATCCCACACAAAAGAAGGTAGAGATTCATCTAATGTTTCCCAAAACATCTGTACAAGCATGTTCTGTTCCAGTAAATCGATTGCATCCATGACAATGATGGTATTAGAAAAAGAAAAGAACAGCAACAAGAAAGAGTAAGGAAAAAAGGTATTTAAAATCCTTAAAGGGGGAAAGGGGTAAATGGGGGGGATAGAACAAGGGAAAAATAAGATGCACAATGATGCGGCGCACGAGAAATGTAGAAAAACAAAAAAACTTGATTGAAGTAAAGAGAGTGAGAGAGAGACGAGAGAGAGGACCGAGGAGACACGAGAAAGAGAGTACAGACACGACAGACAGATAGACACACACACACGCGCCCGCGCGCGCCGCGCACAACCACCACACACCACACACACACACACAACACACCACGCACACACGCACACCACACACACACACACACACACCTCTCTCTCTCTCCTATCTCTCTCTCTCTCTCTATCTCTCTCACACACACACACACACAACACACACACCACACACACAAAAAACACACACACTACCAAACACACACACACACACTGTCACAGGATGGGGGGAAATCGTGATGTGGCATGTGCGTAAGCGCATTAAGTTGAGTGGTGGTTGTGTACAGGCTTACTTAGCACAGAGGTTATCATCTTGCAGCACCTATAACCACACCATATGCCCACACCTATGCATCCTCCAAATATCCAAATGCTCTTTGAGAGATGGGATGTGTCACGCATTCGGTTCTCTTCCGTAACACGACTGAGAACCAAGAAATACCATTGATATGACTACTTGTACTCAAACATGAAAAATCCAATTACACAAAATGGAATAATCAAAAACACATAAAAGATCAATACTTCCTTAATCCCGGATTATAATAAAGTGGCTTTTTACTTGGCCCAGGGTCCACACACACACGACCACACTTTCACACCACAACCACAGTTCTTGAACAGGTCGCTCTTCAAGTTTTTCTTCACTGAATGATGGTGACGCCCTTGGTGACTGGCTCCAGCTTTCAGGACTAGGTCTTCGTGGTCTTCTGTGATATAACTCGAAGCAGAAATCTTATTCTTCGTCTCTTTCACCCACCTCTGAGTTCAAACTCAGTTTGTCTCTCTTCACCCACCTCTGGGCTTCAAACTCAGTCTTTCCTTTTTCTGCTTGTCTTTTACCCTAAGACCTTGCTGTCATTTCTGTCCCTCAGACCACGGAGTGTTTCTTAACCCTACTCTGTCCTGCTCACTCTCTCCTTCTCCTCTTCTCTCCTCTGTCCGTCTCTCTCTCGTGGGTGTTCTTCCCTTTCTCGTCATGTTTGTGTTTTTAACTCAGTTTATATACGGGATGGACACAAAGGGCCCATGCCTTTGTCTCTGTTACTTCTCCATCACCTTGTTCACAAAGTACAGTGATTTTCTCCTTTCGCTAACATTCTTCCCACATATCAGCATGTACACACATCCTACCTAACAGATTAGCAAACAACCACTTGGCACCAGGATGGACATCCAAGCTTCCCGACGACTTCGGGGGTCACTTAACACAGTAATTATCCTAGAGAAAACTACGACAACAAGGTCCCACGGGCATTCAACCAGCCTGACAAAAGCGCTGAACGCAGTTGTCCCACAGCAAATACCATCTGGAACGAAGCCCAAGACTCCTGCTCTTCAAGGTCTGTTTACAAAGCACCCTCAGCTTGAGTGAGTGATTTAGCGCCTACTCGATCCTCGAAGATCTAGTGGTGGTTACATCCCCTCCACCCCTTTCGCCATCGGGAGGTCCTTTACTACCTTAGGTGCCATCTATCACCTAACCACTTGGACCTCATTGGCACACCGTTTCGAGCCGTTGTGTGTTCAGGTGTGGGAGTGCGTATTGTTAATCGGGCCCATTAACTTATTATTTCCCTGCCACCTGTGGCATTATTTGCCTCTAGGCGCTTAAGGCCTTTTGTGAGAGGTTTCACTCTCTTCACACCACACACACACACCACACACCACACACACAACACACACATAAATAGGCCTTCACCCCATATGAAGGGCATGCGTGAATACAAAATGTAAACAATAAGAGCAACAACAGTAACAAAAACAACAACGGGGGAAATAGCAAGCTTGTTGTTCCTTTATCATGTAACTGGTTTGCTTATTTTAAAATGGTTCATATCCAAACAAAGAATTTCGAAATTGCGAACCATCGTAGTGGAAGCTAAAGACATTGACAAGCGCAGGGGGGGGGGGGGTTAATTTTTGTAATATTTTGGACAAATAAACATTGTTCGAATGGTCTGGAAAGTTGGTAGGCAAAGGGAACAAAAAAGATTTTCTTGTGAATTTTCAATCTCATGGACAAATCGAATTACATTTATTCAAAGATCAGTATCTGTAATGGTGGCCCACTTATTTCAATACATACAAGCCTAAACCTCGTATTACAGATTTCATGTTTATTCGTATTATCAGCTTTAAATAAGATTTTAGACCAGGATAATTTTTTTTTTTAATCTCTGTAATATTTCAAACCATTTTGAACGTGACACAGCCATTTCTGCCAGCTGCAGTCTATATCCCTTTTACGGAAATCATCGATAAAAGCATATGAACATTATCGACACTTTCACTTATCTTAACAAAGTTAAAACCATATTCAAATAACACAGAGCTGTGTTTTGATCACTCGGTTTTCTTTACCACTGGCATCTGGTTCAAAGAGCGTATCGTGTGCTTTGTGAGGGCCTTCTATCACCCTGCACTAATGTGAACCAATTACGTATGTATCCAATAAAAAAAAAGAAAAAAAACGAGGCCTGATGGGTATTGTTTGTCTCCCATGAAGAGACCAATGAGTAAGTCCTCTCTTAGCCCCCAAGAATGTTAGGCACGTTTTATACACAGATTTACAGTTAATCGCTGCTTTTGTCCAGCCCCCCAAAATACTGAATCCAACTGAACAATGAACTACTTTGGAGGATCAGCCTCCAAACAGTGCTGTCGGAGTTTTTTCACCTTTCCGTCATACAAGTTAAAACGTGCTTGGCCCGAATTGCCAGGTCTTGGCATGGACTAACAAAGAAGCGTAAAAACTGGTAGAGACAAAATCCAAATATTTACGATAACAGGCGTTACATCGCCATAAGACATTTATCTTTCCCTAAAACGCTTAAAGATCCACTCTTATGCTGTTACTGTGATATCAGATACTTTACATAGCCACTCTTACGTTATACTATGATGTCAGAAACTTACATATCCAGTCTTACGTTATTATGATATCAGATACTTAAAAAAACATCCACTTTTTACGTTATACTATGATATCACATACTTGAATATCCACTCTTTACATTATACTATGACATCAGATACTTACTATCCCACTCTTACATTATACTATGATATCACATACTTACAATATCCACTCTTATGTTACACTATGATATCACACACTTACATTTCCACTCTTATGTTTACACCATGATATCACACACTTACATTTCCACTCTTATGTTACACTATGATAATCACACACTTACATATCCACGCTGATGTTACACTATGATATCACCGTACTTACATATCCACGCTGATGTTACACTATGATATCACGTACTTACATATCCACGCTGATGTTACACTATGATATCACGTACTTACATATCCACGCTGATGTTACACTATGATATCACGTACTTACATATCCACGCTGATGTTACCACTATGATATCACGTACTTACATATCCACGCTGATGTTACACTATGATATCACAGTACTTACATATCCACGCTGATGTTACACTATGATACCACATACTTACATATCCACGCTTATGTTACACTATGATATCAGATATCACAATGGATGTCTGCAGTCAGACACTAAAATCCAACAGCAAACAGGGAAACTACTGACTGGGGAAAAAAATAGCAAATGACAAGACAGCCACTACTCGTTTCCTCCCATTGAGTCTTCTGCAGGTGGGACACACAAACGTACAACAACGATGGGAACAATGGACGAACAAAAACAGTCCCAAACAAACAGTCCCAAACAAACAGTCCCAAAACAAAATAATGACGATTTGGTGTGAAGACTGTGGCATGGGTGAAAGACACAAACTACTGAATGGAAAAGATAACAACAAAGAATATCTTATTCATGAAAAAGCCGCATTCCCATTTGAAGGGTGTGAGAGTATAATCAGCATGTAATACAGCGTATTTTATCACTAAAAAAAGTAAACATCCACAGCATATGCACCTTTACTTATGTCAAAATCAGTCCTCCTTTGAATGAGCTGGACAAGGTACAAACTAAGATTCCTTGTAACATTTGCATTTCTTGATGACAGAAGACAAACTAACATGAAACAGTGCTGGACGTCGATAATCCTTTGAGGGAATGAGTTGTGTCGTAGATTCTGCTAGCAAAAAACAACCCCAGGCATAAGAATACGAAATGAAGTTCATCTTCCCTACCACATTACAAAACGGAACACAGCAGACCCCCTTCTGTGTGGACATTATATTTCTGGACGATGCACAATAGTATCCGAAACACCAGACCTGAATTTTATCAGTTCAGATCCAAGGAATCTATTCATGTTCATGGAAGATATGCTTCTCCTTCTACGAAATGTTTACTTTTCAGCGGCCTAATAATGAAAATCGTTGGCTGTTTTGAATATGGCTATCCCAGTCCTGCCTCTATAATCATTGATTTGTTGCTTAAACAAGCTAAGAAAAACTGTTTGACACAGCCAAGCCCTTGTTCTAACCATGCAAACGAAAAAACCATAATTACATAAACATTTACGAATGCTTGAGCCCCACGTACTTTTCCCTCTGATATCAAGTTCAAACAATTTTTTTGTAAGCTCTGGTGGGTAATCAATGTTTCCCATACGTATCAGTTTAAGCCAATATCTACGCATTTTATACATGAATTCAAATTTGATAGGGAATGTACCACGATCCCCACAGGCCGAGTCATTTGCAGTACGTCTATCGACATTTAAAAAAACCGTTTTCATAGTAAAACAAATGCTATTCTCCAAACCCAGACTATCTCAGCGCCCTACTGGACTGTAGGCTGGACCTGGGAATCAGACATCCTGAAAATTTGTTTCACCGACTCGTTTTAAGACTTGCACAAAGAATTTTTAAGTATACATAGCAGCTCGCTTCCTTTTGCTCACAAGATCTTGCCAGCAAATCAAAAACTTAGTTTGTAGAAACATATAAATCCAGATATTTGTAGGCGTTCATAACTGAAATCTTAAAATTTCCATAAAAACCACATTTCACGTGATGACAGATACTCACACTTTCGTAAAAATAAAAAAGCCTATATTTGTTTCATCCCATGTTTACTTTAAGATGTAATCTGAGCGCCTCTGAGTACAAATTGTGCAAACTGGTTTTGAGGCCCTATAACAGTTTCAGATTAGTAAGACGATATCATCTGCCAAAAGCAAATAACAATTTGAATTGAATCATATGAAACATTATGTTTTCCGTTCTCGATAATTCTAAATCTAATTTGATAGTATACACAGAGAACATACAGGACAACAAAAACATTGCCCTGCTTAATACCCTGTGTGCATCTAATATTCTTGCAAAATGTTGCAACACACATCTTATGCTAGCTTTGACATGCTAAACACATCTATACAGTGTTTGCCTTTTTATACAATTTTTTTGTTCTAGTATTGCCCACAAAAAAAAACTTCTAGAAATATAATCAAAGGCCTTTTTTGAAGTCTGTTAAATGCAACCTATAGCTTACGATTATTTGAAAAGAGCTCCTGAACCACAACCAATAAAGTGAGCAAGTAAATCAATTGTACTGTAAACCGTTTCTTAAAACCTGTATGGTATTCGCCAGTTACGTTGTTTAATTCATTTCGATAATCTGTTTGTTTATTGTAGAGCCATACATTTTGCTAACTACATCATACAGGTAGATACCTCTATAAAGATAAGGCTTATTTGCGTCACCCATTTTAAACACAGGTAAGAGTTTCGATCTGGACCACTTCTTGGATATAATTCCCGTTCCAAAAAGAACATTAATATTTTACAAGGAAACCAGTGCCAAGTCCCCTGTTTTTTGTTGGTTTTTTTTTTTTTTTTTTTTGTGTTTTTTTTTTTTTTAATTCACCCACAAGTTCCATCACGTTCGGCTGCTTTACCATTTTGCAGTTTTCTGATCACCGCTCGCACATTATTGCTTTGTAAAAGTTCGGTCCAAAACTTCAGAATATTCATCATCTAATCATGTTTCATTTTCACAAGTATCTGCATCAATGGTTATGGTCCTTTTCCAACACGTTTTTTAATGGTAATACCATTTGTTATATAGTTAGGCTATTCTGTTTATGTGCCTGTGTTTCAACTGCGTTTTATGACGCTCTTCCAAAATCTTAATGGCTGTTCGCATGAGTAAACACGTTCCTTAAACAATTTACCATTGTGTGACTTCTGCCTCCTATGTAATAAATTGTTTATACTGTGATCGTGATACCACAGTACATGTGTCGGTTATTCTTATCTAAGGTTCTCCTCCATACCCTAAGTAACCTCCTGACATCCCTTTTAGCTTGTAAACACTCGAGATCAAACAGTCATCCTGTCTTGTTGTCTTGTTCACACATACTCGTTTTTCCATACATTCACCAGCTTCTTTCACAGTGTGATAAAAAAAACAAAAAAATCAAGTGCATTGTTTATATAATATCCTTTACATTTATAGGCATGCAGAAAACTTGAATTCATTCCATCTGAATGCATCGTATTTACGTAGTCCGAGACACAATCTGATTCTAAACCAGTGTATGGATATCCTCTGTCTCTTCTTGATTTGTATTATCACAAATAATTAGAACCCCGACGCACTATGGGTATCCTTTGTCTCTTCTTGATTTCTATTATCTAATAATTAGAACCCCCCCCGGACGCACTCATATGAAATTCAAGAGGCACGTGATCTGACTCCATTTGTTGGTTTGTCTGAAGATTGCCAGAAGATTGTATGAAATAAACTGAATGGAGAGAGAAGACGGGAGAGGTTAGAGGGGGAGACAGTCACAAATTAAAACCATGGCAAACTGTTTATTAGTGGAAATGGATAATTTCAAATTCGTATCATGTTACAACTACTGCTACCATTACTGCCCACTTCCATTGCTGATGACAATGAAAGGAATAAAAAAAACTGTGACAGTAGGCAATAATTAGTGGATTATAGAATTTCAGAACAACAACAACAGCAACAACAACAACAACAACAAACAGTCATCATCATCACATCATCACCACATCATCATCATCACTATTATCATCTCACCATCATCCTCATCAGTCATCATCATCATCATCATCATCATCATCATCATCCATTCATCATCATCATCATCAACATCATCATCATCACGTTCATCACCATCATCACCATCATCCTCATCACCACCACCACCACCACCCACCACCACCACCATCATCATCATCATCATCATCATCACCACCACCACCACCACCATCATCATCATCATTATTATCATCACCATCATCACCCATCATCATCACCAGTAGGTAAAAAAGGAATGAAAATGATAACTGAGTAAGAACTGGGTATGACAGGAACAATAGGGATGTGTACAGAGTTGGGAGGGGGGGGGGGGGGGGAGAAAGAAACCAAAAGATTGCACACACACACACACACACACACACACACACACACACACATTCGCGCACGCACGCGCGTGCATGCACACGCGCATGCACGCACGTGCATACGCATGCACATGCACACCTCTCTCTCTCTCTCTCTCTCTCTCTCTCTCTCTCTCTCTCTCTCTCTCTCTCTCTCTTTCTCTCTCTCTCTCCTGATCTCCAATACCGTTCGTAGAAGGCAGGGAATCAATTGATCGCCTGATGTGTCTCAAGGGACAGTTAGCCTAACGAGGGCAAACGGTTCACAGCCCACTCTTCTCCACCATGCCATGCCCCCAGGCCTCCCG
>JADBJO010019455.1:12500-15000 GCA_016801955.1 Conus betulinus | reverse complement strand
GACGACGACAACGATGACCACAAAAACAATAACAGCAGCAGCAGCAGCAGCAGCAACAACACAACAACAACAACAACAACAACAACAGCAACAACAACACGGCACAGATGTTTCAGACATCTCCAAACTTTCAGACAGTTTCACTGACGGCTTCAGACATCGCTGCTTCAGCTGTCTCCTGTCTCTCTTCTCCGCCCCACCTTTCTTCCCCCTCCCCCCCTCTCTCTCTCTCTCTCTCTCTCTCTCTCTCTCTCTCTCTCTCTCTCTATATATATATATATATGTATGTATCTGTCTGTCTGTCTGTCTGTCTCTCTCTCTCTCTCTCTCTCTCCTCTCTCTCTCTCTCTCTCTCTTCCCCCCCCCCCCTCTTGCCCTGATTATTTTGTTTTCTTGTTGTTCTGGGTAGTGGTGGTGGTAGGGTAGTGTTTATTGGTTTCTTTTTCTTCTTTCTTCTTTTTGTCAAAGGTTCTCATGCAAGCAGTTGTTCCATTTTTTCCATGTGTGTTTGTTTTATTTGCTTTTTACTATATATCGATTTTTTTTTTTTTTTTTTGTTTTTCTTTTAATTCCCAGAGGGCTGGATGTAAAAAAAAAAATTCATGTTTAGTCCACTACCCTCTTAAAATAAAATTCGTTCGTTCCTTCGTTCGTTCGTTCTCACTCCCTCTCCCTCTCCTCTTTCTTCCCCCACCCCCTCCCCCTCTCTCTCACCCCCTCTATCTTTTCCCTCCCCCTCTCTTTCTCCAGGGACTCTGTCACAGATTTCCCAACCACACCAGTTAAACACACACACACACACACACACACACACACACACACACACACACGCACGCACGCAACGGGCGCACGCACGCACGCACGCACGCACGCACACACACACACACACACACACACACACACACACACACACGCATGCATGCACGCAGCACACAAGCACGCCATCCTCATTTTTTCCGTCTCGTTTCCACTCTGGCAGCCATTACCAGCCACAATATTAACCATCTCTGTGCTCTGGGACATAACGAACTGTGGGCCTCTACGCAAGGCCATTGTTTTCACCGAGATTCCACTTGCTGCTGGTAGTTGGGGGGAACCACGACAGCTGGCCAGGAACGCAGCAACGACAGAACTTGTAAACACAGGCGCATTCCCTTCCTGGGGGCTCCGAGAACCAAACAAACAACATGGAAAGAAAAGATGAAAGAGCTGGGCAAAAGGAAAGGGAAGAACCAACGATGGCATTAAACTCTTGGACAGTCAGCCACTCGTGAAAGAATCCCCCCCCCCCCCCACCCACACACACAACACACACACACACACACTCGTCTTCAGACATTTGGGCGGAGGAGACAGTGGTATGCTGGGCCATACCTCTCTGACCGTCATCCTGCATCGTATACAGGCTGAGTGGAATTCACGGTTATGTACTGATTCATTTCTATTAAGCATCTAATTGAGTCTGGGAACGCATGGAACGTGGATGAAGCATTTCTCTCTGGTTTCCATGAAAACTGTGTTGCGAGATGCTTCATCTGACATTCTTTTTTATAAAGGAGGCACAGTCCTGATACGGTCCTTAGCGGTCGGCTGGGCTGTAAGCCACATTGTCTCTCTCATGATGGAGACGGGTGTCTTTCCTCGGCTTCGGCTGAAGGACGGTCCGCATTGGAAAGATCAGCAGCAGTGTGTGGTGTAGTGTGGTGTAGTGTGGTGTAGTGTGGTGCAGTGTGGTGCAGTGTGGTGTAGTGTGGTGCAGTGTGGTGCTGTGTGGAGCTGTGTGGTGTAGTGTGGTGCAGTGTGGTGTAGTGTGGTGTAGTGTGGTGTAGCGTGGTGCAGTGTGGTGCAGTGTGGTGTAGTGTGGTGCAGTGTGGTGTAGTGTGGTGCAGTGTGTTGCAGTGTGTTGCAGTGTGGTGTAGTGTGGTGCAGTGTGGTGCAGTGTGGTGCAGTGTGGTGTAGTGTGGTGCAGTGTGGGTGTAGTGTGGTGTAGTGTGGTGCAGTGTGGTGTAGTGTGGTGTAGCGTGGTGTAGTGTGGTGTAGTGTGGTGTGGTGTAGTGTGTTGCAGTGTGGTGTAGTGTTGTGCAGTGTGGAGCTGTGTGGTGTAGTGTGGTGCAGTGTGGTGCAGTGTGTGGTGTAGTGTGGTGCAGTGTGGTGCAGTGTGATGTAGTGTGGCGCAGTGTGGCGCGGTGTGGTGTAGTGTTGGTGTAGTGTGGTGTAGTGTGGTGTAGCGTGGTGTAGTGCGGTGTAGTGTGTGGTGGCAGTGTGGTGTAGTGTGGTGCAGTGTGATGTAGTGTGGTGCAGTGTGGTGCAGTGTGGTGCTGTGTGGTGTAGTGTGATGTAGTGTGGTGTAGTGTGTGGTGTAGTGTGGTGCTGTGTTCTGTTGTGTGGTGTAGTGTTGTGCTGTGTGGTGTAGTGTGGTGAAGTGTGGTGTAGTGTGATGTAGTGTGGTGTAGTGTGGTGTAGCGTGGTGTAGTGTGGTGTAGCGTGGTGTAGTGTGGTG
>JADBJO010019455.1:7500-10000 GCA_016801955.1 Conus betulinus | reverse complement strand
AGACACAGACAAGCAGACATAGATAGATATATAGATAGAAAGAAAGATAGATAGATAGATAGATAGAGAGAGAGAGAGATGGATGGATGGATGGATGGATGGATGGATGGATAGATAGATAGACAGTAGACAGATAAATAGGTCAACGCTTTTTGATTAGATATCTGAGCCATTTAAGTGGAATATTATGTCTATGACATAGAATTCTGGACACTGAATAAAAAAAAAACAAATGGTCATTTAAAGTAACTTGACAATGAGCATGGGTATACAGATATCAGGACCAAATCCAAACGTGTTTGAAACACGTTTAAAATAGCCAATAACCAAAGCTGTAGAAGATGCTGCAAATGATTTGACAAATGCTTTGGGTAGTTTCAAACCTGATGGTCTTTGGTACATGTGTAGTCAGTCTGCCGACTCAGATCAACCGATCTTTGCATAAACACAAGACCTAATTCCTCATAAAACCGAGATGATAATCTGCCAATATGAAAAGCGTGACAGCCTTTAACGTGTCGGTTCCATCCCTGCCAACTATAACCACTCTTCGTCGAAATACATGAATGAAAATCTTCATACCATCTACACCGTCAATCTCACATGCAAAATCAGCTCTAAGATCATACAAGTTTAGTCTTGCACACTAGAGATCCATTTCCCCCCAACGTCACTCTTTCCAAGGAGAGTACAGACTTTATAAGGCGGTCTTTGTGGTTTTATTTCAGTGTTCCGGAAAACCAGTAACGAATACATTTAATTAACCATTGATATTAACCATACCGGATGATGATCGTCTCTCAGGACACTGAATCACCCGCTGGTTTTACAGAGCATCTTCACAGCTTGCTCGTGAATCTCCTAAATACGCCTTAGAAGTTGATTCAGCTTCTTTTTACACCACAAATTCAGTTTGATAATCGAATGAATGCAACCACAAAATTACGGATTTTGTATTTACCGATGTCTTCAAAATTCATAGAAGTGTGTATTCAGCCTTGCTAGCATGTGTGAGCCAGCGATCCAGCTAGCGAGTGCGTCACAGAGACAGAGAGAGAGGAGAGAGAGAGGAGAGAGAGAGAGAGGAGAGAGAGAGAGAGAGAGAGAGAGAGAGAGAGAGTTCAATTAAATTATCCTCCGTTAGTGATTGAATTCTTGTTCGTGTTTCTCTTGCCAGTGCATCCTTTAACGTCATTGGTGGCGATTTTATTTACCTGAAGTTTTTATCATATTTACTTCAGTTTTTTTTGTCATTTTCCTGATTAAATTCTGCCAGTGACACACACACACACACACACACACACACACACACACACACACACACACACACACACACACACACACACACACACACACACACACAAAATCGCGTTTATCTTTTATAATTGTCTGTCTAGTTTGTGTCGCTTTCCGTGTATTAGGTATACATGTGTCTTTCTGTGGTTACACGTGTATACAAAACAGATAGCTATAAGCTACTGTTCGATCTGTCTGTAGTTCTCTGTGTCTAGCTACGGGTAGCGCTGTAAGCCACTCAAGAGTCTAACTGTAGGTGTTCGGTGTTTATGGGTGGGTAGCTTTGAGCCATACTTGTCTCAATCTGTAGCTGTCTATGCGTACGAGTTCGTAGTAGTAAGTGAGTTTGCAGTACAAGTTGCAGACTCTCTCTCTCTCTCTCTCTCTCTCTCTCTCTCTCTCTCTCTCTCTCTCTCTGTGCGCGCGCGCGCGTGTGTGTGTGTGTGTGTGTGTGTGTGTTCGTGAGCGGCCATGTTTGTACGTGCACTACTAACATAGTCCCTTTGATCATTCATACCGTAATCTATCGATCAGTTTTGTATTTAACCAAACTGTATTCGTTAAGATTCATTGAACTTTTATATTATTCTAAGGACAGTTTCTTTGCTTTGCACTATATGGCGTTGACAGCGTAAGATGCTGATGGACACAGCGGTGGAGTGGGTGATTGATAGCGGTGAATTGGGCTGATTGATAGCGGTGGAGTGGGTGATTGATAGCGGTGAATTGGGCTGATTGATAGCGGTGGAGTGGGTGATTGATAGCAGTGAATTGGGCTGACTGACAGCGGTGGAGTTTCGGTGATTGATAGCGGTGGAGTGGGTGATTGATAGCGGTGGAGAGGGGTGATTGATAGCGGTGGAGTGGTGATTGATAGCGGTGGAGTGGGCTGATTGATAGCGGTGGAGTGGGTGATTGATAGCGGTGAAGGGGGTGATTGATAGCGGTGGAGTGGGCGGATTGATAGCGGTGAATGGGTGATTGATAGCGGTGGGAGTGGGTGATTGATAGCGGTGGAGTGGGTGATTGATAGCGGTGGAGTGGGCTGATTGATAGCGGTGGATTGGGCGATTGATAGCGGTGGAGTGGACGGATTGATAACCGGGAAAAATGTCTCTCTCAAATTGCATGTCACTCAGAAGTGGATTGAATGGTGTAGAAAACTGGGTCAATTGAAGGACCAAATATCTGCATTCATCTGCCT
>JADBJO010019455.1:0-5000 GCA_016801955.1 Conus betulinus | reverse complement strand
GACCATTCTATCAACAGTCACAGGAGAGGACATTCTATCACTATGTCGCTTGTCTGTCCTGTCTCTTTGTTCTGTCGTCTGTCTGTCTGTCTGTCCTGCTATCTCCCTCCGTCTCTTCTCGTCCCTCTCTCTCTCTCTAATATGTGCAATCTCCTTATATGGTATTGGATTTACACATAAGCATATGTGCGTGCTGAATTAATATCTTTAGAAAAAAAACGGAATAGTCTCCATGATCATACCAGAGGAAGAGTCTCCATGATCAATACACACGATGGTTTTCAAAATGGACTTTCATATCTAATAACAGACCAAGCTCCTTTCTGAAGGTATATTGACTGTTTAGTATTCCGTTATGCGTTTCCTCTCCGCCTGGCACCTGTGTGGTGGTTCAGGGCCTAAGGATGTGATGAGAGGACAGTGTTGGAGTGAGATGATTGATAGCAGGGAAAAAACGACTCTCGGAGATTGCAGGGCACTCAGCACTGGACTGAATACTGGCCCCGCTGAAAGGACCACATGTTTGGTGTTCCTCTTTCTCTACCGTTCGTCCTCTCTCTCCTCTCTCGCCTCTCTCTCCCTCGTCGCTATCTCTCTCGCTCTCCTCTCTCTCGTCATCTGCTCCTCGCCATCCCCTCTATCTCTCTCTCTCTCTCTGCGACGGGTTCTCTGCTTTAATGACTGTCTCGTCTGTCTGCCTGCCGGACTGCTGGTCTGTCTGTCTGTCTCTCCTACATATGCATATCTAGTCTACCTGCCTATCTAATCTATCCGTTTCTTTCTCTTTCTCCCCCCCCCCCCCCTCCTCTCTCTCTCTCGTCTCGTAGGTATATATAGAATATTATATATATATATTATATATATTATATAATATAGCTATCTATATATATCTAGGTTTCTGTATTTAGGATATTCTGCGGACTGTCGATAGTTTTTAATTGTTAGAGCAGCAGGCAGATAAGGGCAACCTTTCTGTCCAAAGCTGAATGTGGAAGCAAGGCCACCCCTGTCTTCCCTTTCAAAGTGAAGACTTTACAAGTGTGTGTGGTGTGTGTGTGTGTGTGTGTGTGTGGTGTGTGGTGTGTTGTGTGTGTGTGTGTTAATGTATGTGTGCGTGCGTGCCTGCGTGCCAGGAGCGCCCGTGCGTGCGTCGCGTGCGTGCGTGCGTGGGGTGTGTGTGTGTTGGTGCGTTCTGCGTGCGTGTGGGTGTGGTGTGTGTGTGGTGTTGTTTGGTTGGTGTGTGTGTTTGTGTGTAGTAGTAGTAGTACGTTTCCTTTAAACGTCTTTTCACTAAGTGTGATATTAGACGAGAGAGAGAGAGAGAGAGAGAGAGAGAGAGAGAGAGAGAGGAGAGAGATAGAGAGTCTTAGAGGCCTAGGCAGACATGCTGGAATGCGTGTTTCAAATGTGTGCATAATATAATCCATATTAATAATTCAGCATTTTCACATTAGAGTAACTGTCTAACTGGACTACAAATTAAAGAAAGATAACTTTAAAAGCGAACTCTAATTCAAGGAAAATACCGAAAGAGACATGCCTGATAATGACGGTAAGTATGCTTTGAAGGGGCAAACAACCAACACAGACAGGAATGCTAGTTAATCTTTTCCCCTCGCCACAAATACATTTTGCGTTATTACTGTACTTGGTTTTTAAAAAAGCATCAAGTTTTATTCTATAGTATATAGAAATAAAATTTTTGTAATTGATCAAATTACTTGTTTTACTATTATGGTTATTAATAGGGTAAGCTATAAAGCTTTCAAAAACATAACAGCTGAGTGTTATTTGCATTAATAGCTGACTTGTTGATTGTTTTGTTTCCTGAATCGACTATAAATTGTTTGTTTTAACATGTTATAGCAGATTATATATGACTGCCTGACTGAGTTATTAGAGAACTTTATCGAGCTGTAGAACAGACATCTCGAAGGAAATCGACCAAAAGAACCACTTTAACACAATTGAGTGTGGTATGGTAAATCAATGTATTAAATAGATAATTAGCCATAATAATGGCGTAATCCATATTCGCCCTCACCCCTAAATTGATCCCTGTGCTTTCCATATATAATCTTTACCACTTTCGGTTTAGTATTGAGGTAGTAACAACAGCGATTGTTTGCCCTGATTTAGTATGCCTAACAGGACCATCATATATAAAGCCGAGAACCTGATCTGATTATAAGTTAGCATTTGTTAACTACGTGTATTTACTTCAATATGATATTATAGTTTAGATATCGTTCTCTTTACTTAAAACATTCTTATATACGTCAAAATTGCTTGGTTGCTGAGGCTATACGCTTTACTATTCTTTGACCCCTCCACTTGTATCTTGTTTTGCACCAGACAGACACAAAACCATGATGAGCGGCTTCTTCCTCTACTTCCCCAATGCCTCGCTTATCCTTTCACCCCCAGGAAGAGAATTAAGATGTCCGCTTTCAATCAACCCCCTCCCCCCCAATAGAGATCAAGAACTAGTATGGCTCTATTCTTTGGAATAATGAGTAACTCGGCTTGTAAAGGGAACCAATGGGGAAAGAGACACCAATCGCATTGTAGCTCCTTTCCCCTGTAGGATAAATGAGACCTCAGGATTCACAGCAAGTTTCAATGCTAATTCACGAAGTCACGTCTTCATTTGAAAAGGAGCATTTAAGTACAGTATTCCGAAAACAGCCAATTTTCTGTATCGGTCCAAGGATAAAAACATCAAGTTCTCTATAAGTTCGCATAGTAGATGCATGAAAAGGAACACCAAGAACACACAGTTTATACCTGCCTTGCTTGATACTATATACTTTGCAATTTTTTGTAATAAATATTTAGGAGCACTGAATAATGCCCTCTTGTGCATAAGATAGTTTAGATCTAATCAGAGATGTCACTAAATGCTACTATGCTTTAAGATTTTTGACCATCCGACACCAACCAGCTTTTTGCTGGCTAATAATTTTTAGGGAAATTAAGGGTTTTCCTCGCTTTATTTAAAAGATATTGTATAGATAATTCCACGTTAGTTAGCTGTAGACGTCCAAATACACTTTCCCAAAAATTTGACTAAAGATTTATATTCAAGACCAACGCCATCCAGTTTGAATAAGGTACAGATCAGCTCAGTATGGATTCTGCCCCATTAATAAATAACAAGACCATATATGTTTTTTCACTAGAAAATATTAAACCGTTATTAAAATGTATCTACCAAGACTGTCAAGATCAGCTTGATATAGTTTTTCTGTAATAGTTTATTTATTTCACGCTTTAGTTTTGTTTTTTTCTTTTTTAATGAAGTATTTAAACATGTGGTTGCAACCTCCGCTTATATAGTATACTTGTAACGTTGATGCCCCCTGCCTTTACAACTGTCATTCGGAAGAAGTGCCCCTCTATCTTCAGGAATTTTTTGTTTTTTATAAACCAAAATTGGATGCTATTACGGAGCCTTGTGGGAATGCCCATTGTGCAAATGATTTTACACAAACCCAGACAATATATCTTTTTCTATCCCTGGATCCCGCCAGAGACCCATCTATTTTGGTTAGGAATTGTGTCTGCATATAAAGTAATAAAGTTTGCCAAATCAAAAAAACAAGCAAACGTCCCATGTCTAATTTAAATAAACTAATTTCATTATGCCCAGACAATCAAACCACACGATTTTTTTTTACTCGGAACAAATAGGTAACGGTCTAAAAACTACTTTTTCGCTCTAGCGAAATGATATTTATTTATGTCACTTTGTGTTGTATATTTACACCATGCAATGATCAATTGTGACCTTACCTTCGTTTCTTTCCTTCCTTTCCGAATAACCAGATTGGCATTATGAGGAATTGTATATTATTTGGTTATCACATAGTGAATCAGTATATATCTCCAACACTTATATTTTCCATAACTTTTTGAAACTGGGAAGCAAGGCTATTTGCTTATAACTTTGACGATTTGTAGCAGTTTACACCTTGCTTCAAACAGGACTAATAATTGACTGCTCTGACTGCTTCCAGTCTGCGTGCTGGCCTACTCCCCTAGTAGAACGCAAAACTTTTTTAAAAGAATCGTCACAGAAAATAGATAAATTATCTGGTATGTTTTTTAATCATTACCTTTCGTTTGAAAATCGCATATCATCTCCCTAACCGACGAAGTTATTTAGCTAGCGAAGAAAGTGCATCATTACTTCAATGGACAATTTATAGGGCCATTAATATAATGATCAATTTAGCTTATTAGAATGTGGCTTCCTTAAATCATTACTTTTTTTCTTCATTCCTATTTGTCCTTCTTTTTCTGCATATTGAATTGTGGCAAATACTTCTGTCGCATGGCTCTTAGAAACTTCGAAAAACTACAGCAAATAAAATTCTTCTCTCTTTCTTCTTGTCTGCCTTTTTTTTCCTCTAATTGGAAGATTAATTATTTTTTCCAGTATTAAAACAGGGTACCGGGGGGAGTGAAGATTAATTTTCCTTTTTCCATCTCAAAATTTTCTCCATAAACTTTCTAAAAATCTTTTATTATAATGAAGGACCTTGTTCAGGCTCAGAAAAGATGACCACTATAATCGATTGATGTTTGCCACTCCCTATTATAGAATGTGTGTTTTGCAATCTTTCCTTTCTTGATGTACCTTTTGTTGATCTGGTCAAAACCAGACTGTTTAGGTGTTCCCCCCCCCATTTTTAAGTTTGTCCTCCCCTCCCTGTTCTTTTTTCCTTTCACAATTTTCGGGGAATCCCTCGACTTTTATTTTAATGTACTCTTTTATATTTTCCTTTTCTGGAATTTTTACACAGCTTTCTTCTAACAAAGCTTCTTTCTTTTCTTTCTTCGCCTTCTTTGTCCACACACACATTTTCCAACATGAATTAATCGTTTTGGTATTTCCGCAACATTTAGGATCTATTCCCTCCTGCATGCACCAACCTATCAATGTCTTTTGAACTAATTTGTCATAAAAAAAGGAGCATTTATTGTCCTCTGACCTG
>JADBJO010019454.1:15000-33243 GCA_016801955.1 Conus betulinus | reverse complement strand
ACTTTTCCTGAGGGAAACAATGTGAGTTCACATCCAGCTTATGAAATGTGTTTGAGCACACACGGGTTCCCACAGCAGAGAAAATGACATAGATCTGTGACACACAGGTGAGCTGATGAAGTACATTCTAGGTCTACCCAAAAGAGAGTCTGACTGGGCATGCCCAACTCACAAAAAAGAGACATTACCCAGACTCCTGTCCTTACACGTCAGAGTGAACAATGTGATTGTATAAGATCTCAACTGAATGTATGCTGCAAACAGAACCTCAGCTGACCTCTCATCCAATGAGCTACCACTGGGACCCCCTCTCACGGTGTTTCTAGAGGGTGGACGGAAGTAGATCCTAGATCAGTGAAGTAAGCTTACCTCGTAGTTTCACACCCAATTTTGCTTTGGCTTTCGATTTATCTGTATTCTCGTCCATGTTCATTTCGTTGAAAACATGACAACTAATACACTATCTTGTCTGCAGGGAGAAACAGCATTTAGAATTACGACAGACCGAGCTGCTGTATGAAACTTTCATTTCCGCTTTGGAACGCTTTGAATGGTGTCTGCAAAGTTTTGGACTCCCAACAGATTAATCTTAAATGTCAGCGAACCGCCCAGAGAAACGTGGACAAACGAGTCACAAGACTCGTTTGTCCACGTTTCTCTGGGCGGATCGCGATGACATTTATTTAAGATTTGTTTAGATTTCCGCCTGCAGTCGTTTCACTTTGCAACTAGATCCCAACAGATTAGTCACCACAGCTAATGTGCGTCGCAAAAAAGTGACTAAACATGACTCCTTTGTGCTGGCCTACCTCCTTCACGCACATGCGCACGCGCACACAGACAGACAGATGGAGAGACAGACTGACATACATACAGACAGACACACAGACAGACACACACACACACACACACACACACACACACACACACACACACACACAAGCACGCGCACACAAGCATGTGCGCGCTCGAGCGTGCACGCCGTTGCATGCGGTTTTTCTTTCTTTCTTTCTTCTTTTTTTCCTTTTTTCTTTGATGTGGTTTGATTCTTTGCTTTTGCGATGCGCATATTATAGGATCACTGCTTAGCTCCGGTAAGCGAGGAGGAGGCGATCAGGGACGACAATTTCGTAGACAAACTGCCTGCTGCATAAAAGGAAATACGATAGAAAGGATGGCGATTTTGACAGTTATTTGGCAATCGTGATTCAAGGTTTGTTTTTTTTCCCTCCTCATAAGCAGACTACATAACATGTGAGTTAATATGTTTCAGCCAAAAATTGGAAGACAAACCACGCTAGAGGTGTATACCATGGGTCTAGCATTTTGAGGATGTTGGCCCTTGACACTTTCATGACAACGCGTTACCCTCAAGGCTATGCTTCCATTATGCAATCATCATTGACTTTGCCTGTATGTATATATATATATATATATATATATATATATATATATATATATATATATATATATGTATGTATGTATGTACGTATGTATGCATATATATATATATATACATATGTGTGTGTGTCTGTGTGTCTGTGTTAGCGTGCGCGCGCTCGCGAGCGCATAGCTTGTGTGAATATCCCTGTGTGAGTGCGTGCGTGTGCGTGTGCGTGTGCGTGTGTGTGTGTGTGTGTGTGTGTGTTGTGTGTGTGTGTGTGTGTGTGTGTGTGTGTGTGTGTGTGTGTGTGTGTGTGTGTGAGAGAGAGAGAGAGAGAGAGAGAGAGAGAGAGAGAGAGAGAGAGAGAGAGAGAGAGAGACGTATAACTGTCCTGACAAACAGTCAACAGATGCCAACATGAAGCTGCTCTGTGCAGTCTCCTTCTGTGAGATGGAAGGCACATAATGTATGGTTGCCAAAGGAGAATGCAGGTACAGTAAACACAGTCACACAGGTGATAATACCTTGAAGCTATTGGTCTTGTCACCCTGAGTGTTTGTTTCAAATGTATTACATGGAGCTAAAAATCTTCTTCTCTTTAATGACACAATCACAATTCAGAAATATTTCGATACTCTCACCATTCCCCATGCCCCACTCCCACCCTCACCTCCACCCTTACCACCACGTTCTCCCCTTTCCTGTCATCTCTTCAATCTTTTCTTTATCTATATCCCACTCTCTCCTTCCCTTCCTGTCTTTTAGCGCCATTCATTTCCTTTCACGCAAGGTCCATACGTATAAACAGCAAACAAACAAACAAACAAAATCTTTATCACAGTTCTGATGCGCTTGTCAACCTTTGTACTATACAATTCCGGCAGTGTCAGGAAAAAAAAACTGCGGTTGGCAGTCCAAGGGTATCTGGGAGTCATGACCTGGATGTGGCCTGGCCCTCTTCGATTGTTAGGAGCTCATGGCCGAGACGCTTGTCTGAGGGGGGTTTCTTCTCTGAGGACCTGCTGTCAAGCTCTCCCTAGAGTTTCCTCTTACCGACGGGAGAAGAGAGTTAGGAGCCACAAAGGGGAAGGCAGGTGAGGGTGGAGAGAGGGGGTGCAGGGAGAGTGTCAGGGACGGAGAGGGAGAAATCTTGCCCAAGATCAATCAAGTAGATAAGATTATGAAATGTGTTTGAAGGGTGTTTGAAAGTCACGGCCACAGATTTCTCATAAATCGGAAAGCTTCTCCGATACTTTGGAAGTGTTTGCTCCGATCCGAGCTACGCTTCGGGTATCTGTGGAAGTTTCCGATTAAACGCGAGAGATTTCTTATCTATGTAAATGTGTGGATAACGTTTATGCTTTGTTGACACATATGCTTCTCTCTCTCTCTCTCTCTCTCTCTCTCTCTCTCTCTCTCTCTCTCTCTCTCTCTCTCTCTCTCTTTTAAATTGAATATTTTTTCTCCACATTTCCTTTTAACAGCCGTGTTCCAAAATTTGTATTTTTGTGATGGACCGTTTCCTGTCCGGTCACAAATTTCCATGCAACCAGGCTAACCGGTAGGTAGTCCTCCGGAAGCTGGTTAAAAAAGTTTACCTGACTGCTACTCACCTGCGCATCGTTAAAGCCGGGTGAGCTGAACCAGTTAGGCAGTCTCTGCAGTGATTCCGGCTCCACAGCATTCCAGAAGGCCGAAGAGGGACCCAGCTGTTTTTTTTTGTGGCAGTCAGGTAAACCGTATTCCCGTTTAGGAGCGACTGAAACTTCCTCAGCGCACTCAGTGAAGGTTGGTTTTCGAAAAGAAAAAAATATTTATTGTGTTCCATTATCCTATGACTTGATAGGGTAGCAAAACAAATGCTGTCGGAAAAACATGACTGGATGAAGTGAGTGTTAAGGAAGTGGTCTTCAGGAAAAAAAAAAAGTTTATTCTGTGACTTAATTAGTTATGAAACTCATGATGAAAAAAAAAGTCTTATTCTAATGTGGTTTGCGAGAAGAGGGAGAGTTTTGATGCTATGAATAATAAGCTCCCAGAGAGAGCGAGCTACAGAGACTTTATATGCGATTTTGATTTTGATGTGGATGAGTATTTAATTCACTCTTGATATGAATATTGAATAGTTTTGTGTGTTAGTAAACAAGAGTGTGTGGAATCTTTCCCTTTACATGTATTGAAGTAGATAAATCTTTTGGAAAAAAAAAACTTTTAAAATCTGGTGATTGTATGAATTGAAATGAACATTCTTGTCATTATACAAGAAGAAGAAATGAATATTTGTGGCATGACGAAAGACATTTGAGGTTTGATGAAAAGTAATCATTAAGTGTGTGTAATGAATTGTATTCATGGTTATTGAAGAGGGTCTAAGTGGTAATCTTTCCCCAATTTGGAAAACTAGACGCTGAAAGGTTTTATATTGAAGTCCTTTACTGTGTAGTGCTATGATTCCGGAAAAGGGAATGATGTGTTATATTCCGGAAAAAGGAATATTGCAATATTGATGAAAGAATATGTGTTGTTTGTCTCAAGTTCTAGTGGAATATGATGTGGCTAATGAATATGAATGTAGTTGTGACTGCAATGAGTAGTAGCCATGATAATCAAGGTAGTTAATCAGTTTCCCCCAGGTAGATGTGTTCCCTGGACTGAGGGGGACTGGCTGCTACTGTGTGAGGGTCAGGGGTTCGTAGTTGTGTCTACCCCCTTCTCCACCGTGTGACGGTGGTGGAGAGGTCGGCCTGAGTGCCGACAATCTACCCTACCTGCACTGCGCCCCGGGACCGACTACCCCCGCTGAGCCAGTTGGGCTGGAGACGCCGCTGCTGCCAAGCCAGAGCGCCGCTCCCAGTTTTTGAACCAGCGACCTGTTGGCGAGGCCGTCGCTGCGTTCTGTGCTTCTGTGTGTGTGTGAGCCACAGCTCCTGTGTGAGACTGTCACCCTGTCGCCGGCAGAGACGCCGTGAGTGCTAGTGTTTTTTTTTTTTTTTTTTGAGCCACAGCTCTGACGTTCTGCAAGTTCTGTGTCAGACTTGACGCTGTAGACGTTGTCGTCTTCATCTTCATCGTCTTGTCGTCTTCGTCCTCTTCATCGTTTCGTCGTCGTCGTCGCCGCCTTCATCGTCGTTGGAACCAGCAGCGACAGTAGATAGTGAATTAAATATAGATATATTTTGTGTCGTGCGCCATGTTTGGCGTATTTGAAATATTAGTATATACATATAGTTTGTGTGTACGCGTGGTTGGCGTGCCGACGATTTATGATTTTACATTTATTATATATGTTTGTCTGATGGCTCAGGCAGCATAAACAACAAAAAAGTTGTGTTTTGTTGTCTGGCTGTCAATGTTCGGGTGAGTGGGTGTGTGTATGTGATTAGAGAGAGAGAGAGAGAGAGAGAGAGAGAGAGAGAGAGAGAGAGAGAGAGAGAGAGAGAGAGAGCACGCATATATGAGGCCTGCACCAGTTCAACACCCCTGACAGCTAACAAAAAACTGTTCTCTCAGTTTCTTGGCGCCACTATCCTAACCGAGACAGGGGTACCTCTCGCACTGCCTCCCTGTCCAAAACCTCACAACGGGATACTATCACAGTCCACGTTGTAGGGGTAGACCCAGAGAATCACCAAAGAGCCCCCACTGTTCCCTGTGGATTGCCGGTGTCGGGGTTGCGGCGGAACGTGCCGGGCTGTGGCTGTGGACAGGAAATGAGACAGGGTAGGTGCAATGCCGCTGAGGTGGCACAGAAGATGGGACATAAAAAAAAAGACATATAAAAGAAATCACGGAAAAAGCCCTATAATCTGTTGTGCATGTTCAAGACAGGAAAGACACCCATGATTGTAAGAGTCAGACACAAAACCATCTATTATTTGTTTTCTATGAAACAATGAAATAAAGAATGTTGAGTCCGGAAATACAACCATTCTTAAAAAAAATGGGGGTGTTGTAATGGACCGGAAACAGAAATATTCTTCAGAAAAAAGTAGGGGATTTGTGATGGGATGTTTGATAGTCAGAGAAATCTCCATGCTGTCTGCAACATTGGAAAAACTGCTGCCTTTAAGACTTGCACATCTCCCTCACTGGAGAGTGAACTGACCACTTTGTGGACAGAGATGACCCATCTCTCCACAGATGACGTGATTACGCCGCCCCAACGGCCTTCGCCTTCTTCACCGGAAAGGAAATGGTCGGGTTTTTGGACGACCTGAGATATCCACACTGTCCGCGAGTGATGGGAGGGGAGGGGAGGGGGTTGGGAGCCTGCTGTCACAGCTGCTGCCTTCAACACCTGAAGAGGAAGAGTGGCCTGAGATGACCTGGCTCCAGGCAGATGGTGAGGACCCCGGGGTGAAGGGAACGCAGTCTTCAGTCTCAATGCTGTCTTGTTCGTGTTGTGTGTGGCGCACGAACAGCCTCCAGCGTCGCAGTCCAAACAGACATAAACAAAAGGATTCAAACATCTTCGAAGCTTTGGTGGTGTTTCTATGGGGACAGCTTGTACAGATGCCGGTACTGACATTGTAATTGCTATGGTTATTTATGTCGTTGGTGCTGTTAGGAAAAGATGCAACTGCTGTGATTATTGACGTTTCTTTTTCAGTTGTCAAATAGGTTCAGCAACTAAACAAACGGACCTGATATGATTTCTTGTTCTTCCGTTACACATACAATGACATGTAGTTTGCTATATTATCTCACACGCACACATACACACACGCGCACACAGGTACACCGGCAAAAACGTTTGGTCATTTAATACTGTTTCTGGATGTACCAATCACGGATTCAGGATCAGGGCTGATACAAGTCGTACATTCATACACGCATACATGCATAAATCTCTCTCTCTCTCTCTCTCTGTCTGTCTGTTTCTGTCTCTGTCTCTGTCTCTCTCTGTCTCTCTCTGTCTCTCTCTCTCTCTCTCTCTCTCTCTCTCTCTCCCTGCACACACACACACACACACACACACACACACACACACACACACACACACACACACACACACACATGCATATATACATTCAACACACGTCATGTGCATATTCTAGATCAACAACATTATCAAAGAGACAAAGAAATGGGAGATATGTTACCTATGTCGATGTGTCTTGGACTGCCATGTTGGGGTACGGTAAGAGTTATGCCCTCTGCCGTTCTCGACCGGGTGGTTCTGGACACAAGCCAGCCCAGGTTCATAACTAAAAGATCGTCATTATTGTCGCCGACATCATCATCATCATCATCATCATCATCATCATAGTCACCGTCACTTTGCTCATTATCATCATAAACCATCACCACCACCTCCCCCAACACTGCCATTACTACCACAACCTCCACGAATCACCATCATCATCGTTGTCTTCATCATTTTAATGATCATCATTGTCATCGTGTTTATTTTCTCTCTATCCTTCTAACTTTTTGTTCTGTCAGTCTAGTGTTGTCTTCTTTCCCTTCCATGTTCACACTTTGTTCCTATGTCCCTCCCATTGTTTCCCTCTTGTCTTTTTTTTAACCTTTGGAATTTTTTCTATTATTTTTAAACTTTAAATTAAAATTAACGAACCCCATTACATTGCCTCTTCAGTTTTGCCTCTTTTCTACACTAATTGTGTTCATAAACATTTATTTGTCTATTTATTGCAGAACACCTAGTTCATGGATTCAGCTGTGGACAGTGGATTTCAGCATACAGAACGGCACGGAGCCATACCAGTCGGCACAAAGGGAAACGGCGCTGACTCTGCCACCACTCTCAGTCATCATCATGTCTCCTCCCCCACTCCCCCACCCTCTCTCTCTCTCTCCTCCCACCCACCACCCTCCCCACCACTCCTCATCCCTCTTCGGTCATTCCATTTCCCACTAACATTTGCTTGTTTGTCGATAGCATTGTGGCGTATAACCTCCATACAGTGTATAACAAACAAGATGATCCTCCCACATTGATGGTCCTTCCCTGATCCCATCCACACACCCCTTCCTATTCCCCCCTGAAAAAGAAAGATAGAAAGAAAGGAATGCAAAGAACGAAAGAAAGAAAGACAGAAAGAAACAAAAAAAAAAAAAAGGAAGGAGGAAGGAAGGAAGGAAGACAGATAAAAGATAGAAAGAAAAAAAAAGACAGAAAGAAAGAAAGAAAGAAAGAAAAAAAAGGAAAGAAAAAAGAGAGAAAAAGAAAGAAAAAAGAAAGAGAAAAGAGAAAGAAAAGAAATACAGACAGACAGAAGGAAAGAAAGAACGAAAGAAAGGAAAGGAAGAAAGAAAGGGGAGAGTAGGACACTGACATCGGATTGACTGGCCTTCTAACGCTATGCTGCTCAAGAACACTACGGAGCGGACATCGCAGACGCCGACATGCAAATATCTGAACCAGACACCATATTGTCACCACCCTACCGCATGTGCCATAACAGAGGTTCCAGAGCGTGGTGATCATTGATTCCTAACCGTCTGCCATGGTACTGCCATGTCCGTGGGTGGCCAGTGATACACAAAGTAACAAGCGAGGTGTCAAATCGAATTCAGTTTTGGAGCTGTGCGTCGAGGTTTTTCCCTGTGCCATTATTAGAAAGTGCTGACTGGAAGCTGCCACTTCTCTGAAACCCAGAGCTTTGGCACTGCTTCGGCAAGGATTACCTGCTCCTGTCAATATATTGTATTTTTTGAAAGGGAAACTTATGGTAAGATTACCTGCCCCTGTGAGACTATTTATTTCTGAAAGGGATACTTACCGCAAGGATTACCTGCCCCTGTCAGAATGTTTTATTTCTAAAAGGGAAACTAAACGACAAGGATTACCTGCCCCTGTCAGAATGCTTTATTTCTAAAAGGGAAACTTACGACAAGGATTACCTGCTCCTGTTAGTATGGCTTCATCCTGAAGTGATACTGACGGCAAGGATTACCTGCCTCTGTCAGTATATTCCATCTCTGAAAGGAATACTTACTCCAAGGATTACCTGCTCCTTGCAGGAATACCTGCTCCAGTCAGTATGTTTTTTACTTCTGAAAGGGATACATATGGCAAGGATTACCTGCTGCCTTGTCACTATGTTTTTTTCTCTGAAAGCGATACTTACGACAAGAATTACCTGCCCCTGTCACTATGTTTTATCTCTGAAAGGGCTGCTTACGACACGGATTACCTGCCACTGTCAGTGTGTTTTATTTCTGAAAGGGATACTTACGGCAAGGACTCCCTGCTCTAGTCAGTGTGTTTTATTTCTGAAAGGGATATTTATGGCAAGGATTGCCTACTACAGTCACTATGTTTTATTTCTGAAAGGGATACTTATGGCAAGGACTGCCTGCTACAGTCACTATGTTTTATTTCTGAAAGGGATACTTACGAGGAAGGATTACCTATTTTTGAAAGGATACGTTCGCGATGATGCTCGAAAACATTATTTTTCAAATAAAATGGAATCTTAAATGAGGTAGGGAACATAACGAGTAAATAAAAGAAAAAGTTGCATTGCTCCATGATAAAATAAATACACGCCCATTACTCCAAACGAATGCTGCTTACGACACTGAATCTGCTGAGCGATTCGGTGTCGCAGGCAGCATTCGTTAAGGGTTATGGGTGTGTATGTATTCATCATAGGAGCAGGAGTTACTCTACTTGTTTCTTATTTATTGTTTATCAATTGCACATTCATTTGGTCTTTGAAGTCCATGCATAAGAATCCCACTCCTCTGCACTGTTCTTGCTTTACCTCGAAAATTTGGCTTCTGAGATGCTTGGTGCAGCAAAAGGCTATTAAGACGAACTGGTGATCTAGTCTACAGAAGAGCATGAGTCAAACTGCTGGATAGTTTGTGCAACTGGCGGTATACCTCTTCACTGACTCAGTCACCTTGTCTCCAAAACAGTCGACTGCGCTAACTGTGAAGCCACATGTGTGAATGACAGAGACATAAGCAGATACAGAGTGTGGCAAACCTTCGTGAACTTGCAGGCCTACCGGAAGGGCAAGGGGAGAAAAATACTTAAAAAGAGTGTATCAATCCACACTCGGACTTCGCCTCCTCCCCTCCTTTCTCACTCCCTTCCCTTCTGTTCCCACAATGTTCGCAGCCGTGGCTGCACAAGTCATCATTATCATCACATCATCATCTTAACTGTTCTCTTGAGTAAAAGTCGTAAGGGATCCTGCAGAATTACCTGCAGCATTCCTCCAGCTCCTGTTGTTATCCAAGGTATTCTCAGAGAGGCCTATGACTTCCAAGCAACACTACCTCTCCATCTGTCGCTGCTCTCTGTGGTATTCTGACAGAGGCCTATGACTTCCATGCAACACTATCTCTCCATCTGTCGCTGCTCTCTGTGGTATTCTGACAGAGGCCTATGACTTCCATGCAACACTATCTCTCCATCTGTCGCTGCTCTCTGTGGTATTCTGACAGAGGCCTATGACTTCCATGCAACACCATCTCTCCATCTGTCGCTGCTCTCTGTGGGTATTCTGACAGAGGCCTATGACTTCCATGCAACACCATCTCTCCATCTGTTGCTGTTCCTTGCGGTATTCAGAGAAAGGCCTATGATTTCCATGCAATAATTCTCCCCGACAGTTGCTGTTGCTGTTATTGTTGCTGTTTTTTTTTTCAGTATTCTGAGACAGGCCTTTGACTTCCAGGCTGCAATATCTCTCCCTCTCTTGCTGCTGACTGTGATATTCCAACAGCGGGCTCATATATAACTCCGCCTGGTTGTAACTTTCGGGGAACACCCTGCCGGTCCCAAGCCCGGATAAAGTAGGAGGGTTGGACATGGGGTTAACACCCCCATCCCGTAAAAACCAACTTGTTACAGAAACGCCAACAACAGACCAAGGAACTTCTACACTGGGAGAGGAAGGGTCCTCCTCAAGAGGACGTATGACGCCCGTGTGGTGAAAGCCGTGAGTCAACGGAAGCCACAAGGCCGACCTCCCTTCTATCAACTAGGACCATCAAAGTCGGAACATGGAATGTGAGGATCATGTATGAGACGGGAAAAAACATTACAAGTAGCGACAGAAATGAAAAGCTATCACCTCACACTGCTCGGAATCAACGAGACCCGTTGGACACAGGACAAAAGAGACTACTCAGCGGATAGATGTTGCTGTATTCCGGACATGAAGAAGACAACGCTTCACACACAGAAGGTGTAGCACTCATGCTTTTCTCGACCTGCTCAGCAAGCTTTGATAGCATGGGAAGCACACGGACCAAGAATCATCGCAGCATCCTTCAGAACTAAGAAGAAGATCAAAATGAATGTCATCCAGTGCTATGCTCCAACCAATGACAGCGACGAAGAAGCAAGAGACCGCTTTTACGACAGACTGCAGGACGTCATAGCCAAGTACCCAGAGAGAGACGTCAACATCCTCATGGGCGATTTCAATGCCAAAATCGGACAAGACAACACTGGGTATGAGGAAGTGATGGGAAGACACGACTGGGAGAGATGAATGAGAATGGCGAGAGATTTGCAGACTTCTGTGCGATGAACAACCTGGTCATTGGTGGCAGCATTTTCCCCGCACAGAAGAGTACACAAGGGCCACCTGGGTATCACCAGATCTAACGACAGAAAATCAAATTGACCACATCTGTATGGCCAAGAAATTCAGGAGGTCCCTACAGGATGTAAAGGTGAGAAGAGGAGCGGACGTTGCATCTGACCACCACCTACTGGTCACCAGGCTGAAGCTGAAACTGAAGAACTGGATGATACCAACTACAAAGAGGCAGAAGTACAACCTGAGCCTACTAAAAGACCCAACGACTAGAGAAGATTTGAACTGTCCCTCACCAACAAATACCAAGTGCTACAAGAACTACTTGAGGAAGAGGATGATCTGGAGACCCACTGGCAAAAAGTGAAGGAGACACTCACATCAACCTGTCAGGAAGTAGTGGGCCCAAAGAGACATCAACAGAAGGAAAGGATATCAGCAGACACACTGCGCAAAATAAAGGAAAGAAAGCAGAAGGCTGAAGTAAACAACAGCTGAACAAGGGCAGCAAAGGCTAAAGCACAAGAAAACTTCACAAAAGCCAACAGAGAAGTGAAGAAGAATAGCGCAAGAGCTGATAAGCGGAAGAATGTTGACAGCCTGGCAGAAGAAGCAGAGGAAGCAGCAGCCAGTAACAACATGAAGCAGCTGTATGACACCACAAAGAAACTATCAGGGAATTACAGCAGACTCGAGCGACCAACCAAGGATAAGGTAGGAAACACTGTCCAGGGAAACAGAGCAACAACTGAACAGATGGGCAGAGCACTTTGAAGAGCTTCTTAACAGACCGGACCCTCGAAATCCCCCTGACATTGATCCAGCCGACAGAGACCTAGACATCAACTGTGAGCAACCAACATGAGAGGAGATAAGGAAAGCCATCAAGCTACTGAGGAACGGCAAGGGGCAGGACCAGACAACATCCCTGAAGAAGCACTCATGGTAGACCTAGAAACAACCTTAGAGATGCTCTACCCTCTTTTTGGGAAGATTTGGGAAGAAGAAGAGGTACCGAAGACTGGAAGGAGGGCTACCTCATCAAGCTACCCAAGAAAAGGAGACCTCAGCAACTGCACAAACTACAGAGGAATAACACTTCTGTCAGTGCCAGGAAAGGTCTTCAACAGAATCCTCTCCTGGAGAAAATGAAATGTGCAGTTGACCCCCCCTCTCAGAGACAACAGGCCAGCTTGCGCCAGAACAGATCATGCATTGACCAGATTGCCACCTTGCGTATCATCGTTGAGCAGTCTTTAGAGTGGAACTCATCGCTTTGCATCAACTTCGTCGACTAAGAGAAGGCGTTTGACAGCGTTGACCGTGAAACCCTCTGGAAGCTGCTACGCCATTATGGAGTGTCAACTAAGCTGGTCACCTTGATCAAGAACTCCTATGAAGGAATGACCTGCCAGGTGGTCCATGGTGGGCAGCTCACAGACAGTTTTCAGGTGAGGACTGGAGTCAGACAAGGCTGCCTGCTGTCGCCTTTTCTTTTCCTCCTGGTGATCGACTGGACCATGAAGAAACAGCCCACAGAAGAAATGGAATCCAGTGGACACTACGGGACCAGCTTGATGACTTGGACTTTGCTGACGACCTAGCCCTGCTCTCCCACAGCCACCAACAGATGCAGCACAAGACAACAGAGCTGGAAGCCACCTCTTCACAGTTGGTCTCAAGATCCATGAGGGCAAGACCAAGATCCTCAAGATCAACACGAAAAGTGAGGACCCAGTCACACTGCATGGAAGTGAGCTGGAAGAAGTGGAGGCCTTTACATATCTGGGCAGCATCATTGACAAGCAGGGTGGCACAGACACAGATGTCAGAGCAAGAATCGGCAAGGCAAGGGCAGCATACTTGCAGCTGAAGAACATATGGAGCTCCAAGGTGGTATCGACTCGCACGAAGATCAGGCTGTTCAACTCCAACGTCAAGTCAGTGCTACTGTATGGAGCTGAGACATGGAGGACAACAAAGACCACCACCAGGAAAGTGCACTTTCATCAACAGCTGCCTGAGAAGAATCCTCCAGATCCACTGGCCCAACACCATCAGCAACTCAGACATGTGGCAGCGTGCCAACCAACTGCCAACTGAAGATGAGATGCAGTTCAGAAGATGGGGATGGATTGGGCACACCCTGAGGAAGCCAGCCAGTAACATCACCCAGCAGGCATTATCATGGAACCCCCAGGGAAAACGGAAAAGAGGAACGCCAAGAAACACCTGGCAATGGGACCTTGAGGCAGACAGCAAGAAGACTGGATACACCTGGAATCAACTAGAGAGGGCAGCCCAGGACCGAGGACTCTGGCAGACTGTTGTCGGTGGCCTTTGCTTTAGAAGGAGTGACAGGCCTAACTGAACTGATATAAATATATATATATATATATATATATATATATATATATATATATATATATATATATATATATATGTGTGTGTGTGTGTGTGTGTGTGTGTGTAATTCAATGACTGACGTCTGTTGAAATAAAGTAACCAATATCAGTTCCCTGATCAATATGCTTGTATTTTCAATTTTCTGTTCCCCTTTCAGTTCTAGTTTCATCAAGGAGATGTTTCTGTCTGTGACAAGTCCATATACATCAGACCACGTCTGCTAAGTTTCAAGACTACATTGCGCACGATCTAAAGCTGATAGATGAACGAATTTATGACAAAGAAGAGAGAAATTATGAAAAGGGTCTCATATCAACTACCTAGCAGATGCCTGACAACGCCTTAGCCCGACGCGCTGGTCAAACTTTGGGTACCTACCTAACATTGGCTGTGTCCACGTAAATAAAATGTCGAATCACAGGCGGGTCAAAGAAAGATGTCATTCCTTTGTCACCAA
The DNA here is from genome assembly GCA_016801955.1 of Conus betulinus. Taxonomy (NCBI): domain Eukaryota; kingdom Metazoa; phylum Mollusca; class Gastropoda; order Neogastropoda; family Conidae; genus Conus; species Conus betulinus. The sequence goes on along the minus strand of JADBJO010019454.1, from coordinate 19,469 downwards.
ATGTTGGTACTTATTGCCTATTTCCCCCCACCCCACTCCATCCATAAACCCACGCCCTTTCACAGTCACCAAAAAGGTCACCTGGGCCTGGCTTTTAGCTCACACAAACGAACATCTAATGAACCGTTGACAAATCTTGTAATTGCAGATAACGCCGAGATCTCTGGCAACGTGACGTCTAAGCATCAACCCAATTCTACCACCACGAAAACACGACTGAACAACCGCCACCTGTGGCTTGTGAACATCTCATGTTTGACACAGAAAACTTTACACAGTGTTTCCGTTCTCCTTCAAGCCACTATTTAAACAATGAAGCGTTCCTCCAGACAACAGCATGCTCTGGTTTGCTGGAATACGATGGACGACGAGGGAAAAGAAGAAGTTTCAGAAGGTGCAAACTGACTGTCACAGCACCTGCAAACCTTGTGTTCGAGTTTCAAGCACAGACTGTTCATCTGGACTGTAGAAAAGCTTCAGTTACAGTGCAGAAGCCTTCACAAATAAGCAGTTATGAAATTAAAGCATGTAGTCGGAATGGTCACAATGCAACCAGAAAAGTGTTGATCAATTCCAGCTCGATTAACATCATTTTCTCGATGTCTCTCTTCTCACGTGATCATTATGTGTGTGTCAACTTTTCCACAGTTTCACGATCACTGCTATCGGGCTTGGTATACATGAAGACGACAGAAAATACAGGTTCTCTCTGTTTGTCTGTCTGTCTGTCTGTCTGTCTCTCTCTCTCTCTCTCTCTATCTCTCTCTCTCTCTCTCTCTCTCTCTGCATGTCTGCCCCCCCCCCCCCCCCCCCTGCATCCCCAATTTTGTTCCACCAAAGATACAATTACCCTGATCCCCTTTTTTTTTTTTTTTTTTTTGGGGGGGGGGGTGTATCCAAATTGGATAATTCAATATGCCGTTTCACGGGGACACACACGTTTCTATAAATCACGATACCTGTGATGGTACAGACACCCACAAAGGGTGAGACGATTGTCCTGCTGGCTGAAGACCTGTTATTGTCCCAACCTGAAGTCCTGTAAAATCCAGTAAGTCGAAGATTAGCGGTGTTATGCGCTTGCACAGTCAAGGTCTTGAGTGGACTCAGGGGATCCAAGCTGGCGGGGTGTCATGGTTCCTGTGTTGCAGACCAAAGTCTACGAAATGCTCCATTCAAAGATTTTGTCCTAGTTCACAAGCAGGACAATTATACCATGATGTACACAGAACTCACAACTTGAAGCAGTGAGGTATGCACACGCTATGGCACCGATGCCCTCTCTGAAGGAATACGATAGACATGGGGAGGATGTTCAACTTGTTTGTATTTTCACAATTACACAATAGGAGCAAAGAACAGCATCCCGGATAGTTCAAGCTCCACTTCAAAGTTGCCTATCTCATCTTGACTCACCTGAGCTATTGAGAAAAAGACCAATGGAAGTTATTTGACCGAACTTAAACATGACAGGTTGTCACACACCGTAGTCTTGCCGATCACTATATACATCTCTCTCTCTCTCTCTCTCTCTCTCTCACACACACACACACACACACACACACACACACACACACACACTGTTTTCCACCTGGAAACTTACCTATGTTCAAAGTGTCTTTGTTTTTTTTTTCTCAGGAATGAAGTTCTTCGTAGCCTCGGTGTTCAAAATCCACTGTCATTTTAGTATTTTACAGCGAGGAATGAAGTTCTTCTTAGTCTTTGAAGTCCATCTGGCCTTTGATATTATCAACTACTTCCAAGTCGCATAAAAAATCTTGAAAAAAAAATCACGTAAGGTACAACAATTCGTGAACGAATTCACATTTATTATCATTTCCCTCATTTTCTGTTCCCATTGTTCTTTTTTTCCCCTGCCCATCCTGCCCCCTCTGCTCCGTTCTATTTCTTTGTTCCTATTTCTTTTAAAATCTTTGCAAAGTCATCAATGTAATGACAGAGGAATTGTTAGCCTGCATTTTTTCCTTCACTTATAACACGTTCAACACATTATTGTTTGGTCAATCAGTAGGAGATTACATCTCCTCAGAGATCCAAGCAAAGGCTGTTCTGCACATTTCTTAGCTGCCGTCAACGCTTATGTGATTGACAATGCTGGGGCTATTAGACAGTAGAGGTGAGTACTCTGACTGTTGGCACCTTTTGACCTCGCTTTATTATTAAATGAATTCCCAAGCATAACCTCGAAGCACTCCCCTACATTTGATACATAATGATTTTAGTTTTTCAGCAATGTGTTATTTTACAGCACTTTCCTTTCAAGTCAGTTTTCTATCATTTACTGGTCGTTTGGCAGTGCTGTTGGATTAGCTTTTCAAACCCTTGATAGTGAGAATACCACAGAATCATAGACTGCGGTATATCACAATTTGATGCCAAGGGATTAGAGACATAATTAGCTATATCTTCTTGACAAATCTGAATCAGCAAACAAAAAGGCCTCAGAACAGGATATACGAATGGTTCTGTTTTCAAGATGAGTCACAATGGTTCCAGTCTGCTGATAGTGAAGGATTCTATATTCATAATACATTTTCCTAAGTTTTCGTTTCGATTTTTTTCCGGAACGATCTGCGCATACAATTTTCAGAATATTGTGTTTAGGGCTATATTGCCAGCTGCTTTCATTAATGCTTATCATGAAACGCTTACTTAATCGTATCATTTAAAAAAAAAGAAATCCCACTGTTCAAACCGTGCCCGTTTATGAGTGAAGGAAAGATTTATAGAGTCTGCGCCCACACCAGTAAATGTTTTGCACCGACTGAAGAGGAAGGTCTTTTCCATATTCACCAAACAGTTCAGTCATAATTCAGATGTATTTGCCAACATTTAAACACCATTGTCATGTTGTTTCCAGGTTACATTACTTCTCCTAGGTGGGATGGCCACACTGTCTACCCGCAGAACATGGACATCTGGCTCAAACTAGAACTACCTGCCGACCACGTTATCATGATATCTGTGCCTTACCTGGACATATACAGAACCATATCAGATGATGACTGCATAACACATTCGCTTTCCGTTCTAAAAGACAGGAACGCCCCCTAGGGACAAGATGCAAAATCTCTGTGGTCACACTAGCCCCAAGCCCAAAATGTACGACGTCACACCTGTGTACCTGCGCTTTAGATCCGGAGAAAACCACATGAGGACAGGGTTCAGACTGCTGTTCTCTTTCCACAACCACACGGCGAAACTTCAGCAGATGCAAGACGGCTCGTGGAACTGTTCGGTGCTATACTGGTTAGATTTTCGGGAGCATTTCCCATGTAATCTGTTTGCTGATTGTGTTGAGGATGAGGACGAAGAGGACTGTCCATACACTAGCCCGCTGTGTCCCAAGGGTCATTTTTATGCTGATGAGTCTTGTTACCAGTACGTCAAGCTCGAATCATATTTAACGTGGAACACAGCCAAGACGACGGAGTGTCAGCGTCGTGACGAGTATTTAGTGAGCTTAAATGACAAGACAGAGTGGAGGAACATAACGTCATTATTACATGATTACAACGTCACGGCATTTTTCACTGGGCTGCACCAGTCTCCACCCTCAGTTCCACATATGTAATTCCACCACCCTCTCTTTTCCCTCCTACCACCTGTATCTCTTCCCCCTCTGCTTCTCCACGTCTGTCTCTCATACTCTGTATCTCTCCGTTACGTCTGCTCCAACCCCTTCCTCATCATGCCCGGCTGTCTTTTACCATCTGTGTCTCCCATGCTATCTCTTATCTCTTCCCTCTGCCCCTCCCCCCTCCCCACATCCCCCTCCTCTCCTGCTTTGCTCTCTTCTCAACCACTTTTTCTTTCCAAGACTCACCTCTGATGTCTGTCTCCCTGACCGACGTCATCATTATAATTTCGATTTCCTAAAAAAAAAAGCAAAACAAAACAAAGCAAAGCAAAGCAAAACAAAACAGAAAACCCACAAGGTGCCACCTAAGAAGCAAAAGAAAATCATGAAAGAGCAAAAACAAACTACATTTTCTTGTGAAAAGTAGAAAATATAAACAGATTTCCTCTTAAGGCACAAGGGCTGAGAGCCAGTTCTTTGGAATGAATCCGCAAGGGACTAAATTACAATAAAATAAACTCCAAGGATAAGTACTGAGCACCACTACAGCAACTTACAGAGCAGCTTGGTATTGCAATGACTGAAAGAAATATTGAATTATAAACAAAGCTTGCTCTTATGTCTTAGATTGTAGAAATGGGGAGGGGCGGGGGGGAGGGGGGGTGATAAGCCTTCATATCTGCAGTGGTAGGTAATTTCTGCCTAACTGACAGCATGTGCTTGAGTGGGTGAATGGGGAATAATAAATGCTTCTCAAAATGAATCTTCAGCAAGCTTATAGTCTCTGGAGTGGGAGACGATCTCCAATGGGGAGGAAGCTCACTAACATATAACTCCTTGTCAGATACCGGTATTTCGAAACCTGATT
>JADBJO010019454.1:0-10000 GCA_016801955.1 Conus betulinus | reverse complement strand
ATTGTTGGCTTGTGGTGACGGAGGGGTTGTTGGCCTGTGCTTTTCCCCCCACTATTTGATTGTTCGTCTTTGAATTTGTCTGACTTTATTCAAGTTTAAAAGGCTATGCCAGTCTTGAATAAAAGTTACTCTGAGTTAGGTTTTCTTATGGGAGCACGTCATCAAAATCTGGTCGAAAAATGAGTTTTCACCCTATATATGTTTCTTTTTTTTCGTTTTCTGATGTCACAGAAGCTTGTATACAATGTTGTTATAAAGGCATTTGTTGCTTAAGGGACACTGTTCTTTTTTTTTTTTTAGTGCAATTGCAAGATTTCCTTTCTTCACCCTTCTTTGCTGTGTTGCTTTTCATTTTATTGGATAAATCAATTACATTTTTTAAGGTTAGTCATACATGAATATGATAGTCTGATGGTGTTCTTGATGAATATTTTGGACAATTTGTGTTCTTTGGGAATGATGTTGTCAGAATTTTGAAAAAAATTCTTTCCCTACGTTTGTTTTTACTCTTCCATCATATGGAGGGTTGTACCATGTGATTTTCCTCCTTTTCCTTTTTTTTTTTCGTTTTTGTTCATGTTGTTATCTGAGCTGTAATGTAATTTGTAGCTGTAACCACTTTTTTTGCAACGCTTCTTGTATTCTGCTATCGCGTTGTGTTGAATACTCTTTCATTATGTGACAGATTAGATCATCTCTTGTTTATATGCCATTGGGTATGGGTTTTAGTATAGATGGTGGGTGGTTACTTTTGATGTTTACATAGATGGGTGTGTCATTAGGTTTCTTGTATGGTTTATATATGTGGTTGTTGAGGTCAAGCATTATGTCTAAGTAGTTCACTACCTTTTTGTTTGCTTCGATAGTGATTTTTAAGTTTTGGTTTTGGAAGATTTTGCATAGTTCTTTTTTCTTGTTTTCGATGGTTCTTGGATTGTTGTTTAGGGCGGCGAGGCCGTCGTCTCTGTATAGTCCGACTTGCTTTCCGAGTTGTTTTTGAATGTTGGATAGCATGAACAATCCGACCAGTTCGCATGTTTCGGCACCATCGTCCAAACACACCCTGAACTACAGTAAACCGAACAACATGTGCAGCCAATCCGCACGTGCAAACAGTGAGATTGGGCTAGATAGCACCGGCAGTAGGCGACCCAAAAATCATCCTGAAGAGAGCCGGCGCTCGAAACATCTGTTGAATTTTGAACATACACACATATATAAGAACATCAACATCATTAATATGAATAGTGCTAATTTGCCTTAGAACTTATACTCTTACAGTTTCAGTCTTTGTCTTTTCATTTAATGTTCCGCAGTGTTGCATTCAGCAGATCACTTTCCATCCTTCTTTTACTCCCATTTGCTCCTCTTACTTTGTCTTATTTTCCGGTATATGTATAGATGGCCATTTTCTAATAGTGCTTTCTCCGAGGGCATGGTCTGGACAGCGTCCAGAACTCCCATCCACTGTTTCAGTAAATGTTTTAGAGACATTCTTGAATTTAAATGTTGGAACTGAGTCCCTAAAGCCCCCCAGACAGTACCGCCAGCATCAGCGTGTACACAGATTCATAGAATTCTTTCAGAGAAAAAAAATAACAATAATAAAAAAGTAATAATAATAATATAATAGTAATAATAATAATAATAACAATATCACCATTTTTTATATATCAATATGTATGAAAAATCAATCAAATTATTTTCACAAATATTTCAAACCATTTATCGTTATAATCATAATCATTACTACTACTATCGTTGTCATTATTATCACCATCATTATTATTTTATTGTCATCATTATCAGTATCATTATGTTAACTGTTATTTTCATTATTATTACTGTAGATTTCATTATTATTATCATTATCATCAATGATACTATGATTATCATCATTATCTTTGTCATTATATTATCATCAATATTATTGGTATTACTACTACTACTACTACTACTAGTTTTATTACTAATATTGTTATTGTTATCATTATAATAATAACAACATTATTATATTATTATTATCATTATTATTATTATTATTACCATTGATATTGTTGTGATTGTTGTTGTTATTGTTGTTGTTGTTGTTGTTGTTGTTGTTATCATATTATGATTGTTTTGTTTTGTTTCTTTTTTTCTTCTTCTTCTTCTTCTTTCTTCTTCTTCTTCTTCTTCTTCTTCTTCTTCTTCTCTTCTCATTTCTCATATCATTATCGTTGTTGCTGATGTTGTTATTTTATGAATATTGTTTGTCGTTGTCGTTGTTGTTGCGTTGTCATTGTTTTGTTGTTTTTCTTGTGTTTGTAACTTCAGTTGGAATTACTATCATCATCATCGTCATCATCATCATCATCATCATCTCACCATCATCGTCGTCGTCGTCGTCGTCGTCGTCGTTATAATCATCATCACCATTATCATCATCATCATCAGTCATCTTATTGCTTTTCCTTTTCCCCGAATATGACATTTCAACCGTTTCCTGAAAATTAGGAGCAGTAGTGATTGGGATCTTGGATTTGATTCTTAACTGCACCTTTGATCGAAGTTCGTATAAATAGAATGTTGCGTACAGTCTTCCCTGTCATGGACTCGAGAGGATCAAGTTGTAATACGCTATCTCTGTCTCTCTGTCTCTGTCTCTGTCTGTCTGTCTGTCTGTCTGTCTGTCTGTCTGTCTGTCTCTCTCTCTCTCTCTCTCTCTCTCTCTCTCTCTCTCTCTCTCTCTCTCTCTCTCTCTCAGTCTTCGTCTCTCTCTGTGTAACATCTTTACTGTTGTTGGAGCATCGTGAGGTCTGTCTTTCCTCTTCACATTGTTGTCTTGTTTTTGTGGTGAGATGCTCTCCACTCTGTACAGAATGTTCCATTGTTTTTTACACGTCTTGGTGTGGTATCGTTTCTCTGTCCGAGGCGAAGAATTTCTGGATCTTTTCCTGGTTAAGGGCAGTCTGTAGCATTGTATTAGCAGCGCTACCGCTGGGTCAGAGTGTTCTGTCGTTTGTTGCTGCTGTGTTGGTAGTCTGGACATTCGTCACTGTGTAATTATTTTCTTCTTTTCTTCTCTTCTTCTTCTTCTCTCTCTCCTCCTCCTCCACCTTCTCCTCCTGTTCCTCCTCCACCTACTTATTAATGATATCGGATATAATATTTGTACACACATTCGGGGTGGGACACTGGCTCTCGATTCTACAGAATCTATTTGCCTATACAGCATTTCCAATGTATTTGCTTGTGGCATTTAACCATTTTCCGTGATTTTGTAAGCATTTGTTGTTTTTGTTTGTTATTTGTAAAGTGAAAAGGAAGTGGATTACCAGCCGTTCTCAGCTTCACCTAATCTTACATGCCATAATCTGTCGATAGTACAGCCTCCATATCATTAACTGCTGTCTCGTTTGTTTCGTGTTCAGGATAAGAATTTTCTGGATGATCTAACCTCTTCCGCATCTGTCCTTTTTGAAGTGTGACAGCCATACAAAGGTTCACTGTGGTCGGTTGGGCTATAGTGATATAAATGCGAAAGCTTGAGCGTATCATCGGTCTTATAGGCTATAACGCAAGAAAAGGATATAATATGAACCTTTGTGTGTATTGTTCACCAGGTACAGGAATACGCTACAATTAACTGACAGCACGGTGGGATATTTTTATCATTTCAGTTCTTCAGGTTCTGTGAGAAGACCCCCATTTTGCTTTGTAATGAATTACTTTTACTCTAGTGCACACATAACCGGTTTGGCAGACACGTCAGCAGCCTTCAACTCGTTGAGTGTACCAAACCATACCGTGGGGACATTGTGTGTGAAAAGCCAAAACAAACCAAAGTACAGGAACCAATAGCGTTTCGACATCCCAGAAATGTGTCTCTATTCAAGAGGGACACTTTTGTCGTCTGCCCAGCTGGTCATGTGACACACCTGTCTTCATCATGTGACGTGCAGAGTGCTTGCTGGGAATACGTGTTAACGTGCTTGTCCCCGGTCAGACCCGCTCCGCCAATGTTTGTGTGCAGCAATGGCATTGAAAGCGTACCATACACCTTGGTGTGTGACCACCGCGCTGACTGCAGAGACTACAGCGATGAGCAGTTCTGTGTCTTTCGCGCCTGTGGGGCTGATCTCTTCCACTGTGGAAACCACCAGGTATGATGTCGCGCACATGGAGACACAAAGTATTGTACAGATAAATATGAAAAGACTATATTTGGCGTATGTTACATTCAGAATAAAGTACACTTGAATATGAACAGACTACATTTAGCATATATTAGACACAGAATACAGTACAGATGAATGTGAAAAGACCATATTTGACATATATTTCACACATAATATAGTACAGATGAATAGGAGAAAAGACTATAAGTAATATATATTAGACACAGAATATGGTACAAATGAATAGGAAAAGACTATAATTATTAGACATATTTATGTTAGACACAGAGTACAGTACAGATGAATAGGAAAAGACTATAAATTATTTGACATCGATTAGACACAGAATACATTACAGGCAAATAAGAAAGACCACATTTGACATAAATTAGACACAGAATAGAGTACAAATGAATACAATTCCTCGAGATTTTTAGCCTTAATGAAAAGGTCGTATTGGACATATATGAGACACAGACTACAGTAGATCGTATGAAAAGTTTATAACTGTCGTATATTGGACACAGATTACAGCACAGATGAATAAACTTCTTCATGATTTTCGCCTTTATGGAAATGTTACATCTGATCTATATCAGGCACAGGATACAGTAGGGTGTGTGAAAAAGCTCTATATAACATATTTTGGACACAGATTACAGTAAAGATGAATAAACTTTGCTTTTTCTGTATGAAAAGGCTATATTCACATATAGTAAGACACAGAATACAGTATAGATGAAAAAACTTCCACGTAATTTTAGCCTGTATGAAAAGGTTATATTTGACATACATGCATTAGACACAGAATGCAGTACAGATTAATAAACTTCCATGTGATTTTAGCCTTTATGAAAATGTTATATTTTGACATGTTTTTTTTTATTTTCTATGTACAATCCATCACGACTAGTAGACCCATTTTCCACGCAATTCATCAAACGGGTTGGGATAAATCCATGGGTAAAACAGACTGTGTGTTTCCCATATCGTCCTTTACCATGCACAGTATTTTGATACATCTACGTTAGTTATGACATCTTAAGAAAAAGAAATCTACAGTAAAACGACTGAAAAAGTGATTTCAGAAAAGAGCATAGGAAAAAGTACAAATTCGGTGGTATTTATGGTTGTCGCTATTTCGCTAAAACTCTCCCCGATAACTCAAATCAATGAACAGTATTGGTCTTCATTTCTAATTCGAAAAGTTCATTTTGCATTTTGTGCATTACATCTTCTTCGATTTAAATAACGTTTCAAAGTAGCACCAAGGTGTAAAGAGCTACAGCAAATCTTCGCCTGGACCCAGTGGTTTGACATTTCTACTGTACAAGAGATGTCCCAAAGTGTTTGAATGGTTCCAGAAAATGATATGACCAGCATGAATGAACCTTTAAATCAGCGACCAGCGGATGGTAGTTGATAGACGGTACATTCTAAAACTGTAAAACTCGAGTGACATCAACTAGCTCAGACTGATAACACTTCTGAACGTTGTGAGCAGTATCTTCGTCTGTGTCAGGTCAATTGAGTAGATGACTTTATCACAGATATATGAAAACTTGGATGTGTCAGTCCAGAAAGGAGTCATTTTGGGAGTGTCTGGCTGTGCAGAGCACGCCACTGTCCCTCTGTAAAACAGTCCACAAAGCTAAGACAGAAAGAGAGGATAGCGACACAGTATGGCTCGATCTGGCAGGCGCATGTGGATTAGTTCCACATAAGATGATTCAACTCACGCTCGAGAGGTATTATGTCCCAAAGAACATCCGGGAAAAACTGAGAACATCTTTGCATGTCTTCAAAAGGAATACAAAACAGTCTGTGTATCAGTCTGGAAGTTTGCACAGCAACGGCCCGTGCATTTTCTCAAAAACTCTCTGTTTTGACGATGGAGATCATCTTGAAAGCAATTATGTCTGGTACCAGCTCAGAAGATCTTGGGAACGGATACCAGTTGTCTGCTCTGACAGTCTGCACGGATGGCATATCAGTCTTTTTTGACCAGGAAAGAGGAAACATATAATATTGAAGTAGTTAGACAAGTTTCTTGCTTTATCAAGGAGTTTTAAGCCAAAGAAATCACGAAGTTTCTAGCTATGGAAACAAAAAGATCTAAAAAAAATGTTACGTTCACTGTAGCTAACCCGGATATTCGAACAGTAACAGAAGATTCGGTCAAGACCCTTGGAAGGGTTCAGAAATGCACTAGATCTTCTCCATGTGTAGCTTAAGATTTGCAGATGAAATTTTCTTCATGCAGCAATGTTCTCTAGTTTGGACACTAGTTCAGATAGTATACCCGAGCACTGGGATTTTAACGGGTCTTTTTCTTTTGAATTATCATAATGTCAGCTTGGGTTGAAAACCAGATTCCAGTTCCTGTTTGTAACTGTATTCAGAGTACCGATTTTTTTTCTTTTTTTAGACACGCAACGCACTCGCACATGAACACACACACACACACACACACACACACACACACCATCACACACACACACACACACACACACACACACACACACACAAATTTTTTTCAAGCCATCGACTCGGTGCTTGAGTCGATTGCGCGCACGAGCGCATGTAAGCATATACCCGTCCACACACCTTCAAGGCATAACTCGCTGAATGCAATTTGACTGAGAGCAAAATACAACAAAACAACATTTAACGGCACGCGCAACCAAGAAGCTGTGTTTTCTTGATGTTTCTGTGATTGCACTGCTATTTTCGCAAGGATCCAGCTTGAAAATTCTATTGCACTCTTCCACTCGCGAAATCTTCCGCTTGCTTTGGTTCTTACTGACTCTTCAAACACTACCCAGAATTAGGCACTATCATGTTGAACTACTTTCATGATTTTTATTTCTTATTATGCCCGATCTTATGTGTAAGTTGTATTTTTGTTTGAATGAAACGAAGAAAATGAGCGGTATTTTTACTTTTAAGATATCAGCTGAGAACATGCTGGTTCACGTCAGCAATGATAGATTCCTGTTGCTTCCAACGGACTTAACAGTTCCCTTCTGCTGACAGGGAAATCATGGCGAAGTTCCAATATGAGTTCGTGTTTCAAAGCATCATTTCCTACATGCACATGACACTTGACAAAATCCATAGAGTCATTTGGTCGAGTTCGTAATTGAGCAGGCATTGTTTTGATTTATTCCTGTCCAGTTGGCTATAAGGCCCTGATAGTAGTATCATATCATGCAGCACTCTTTTCCTACAGAAACAGCATTCCCAAGTTATAAGTGTGCTGGCACCCTCTCCCACCCACTACCGCAATGTACAAATTACAGTTGAAGCAATAAAAATTTGTTGCTTATGCATACATCAATTGTTCATGACAAGTTTGTGTTTGGCGATGTGTGGTCAATGCAATATCAAAAAAAAAAAAAAAATGATTTGCTATCCTGATTGGCCTGGTGCTGCTTGGCTCTAGTCGACGATAATAAGACAAAGATTGTATAGAAATTGGATGCATGTGAATGCTTGAGAGAGAGAGAGAGAGAGAGAGAGAGAGAGAGAGAGAGAGATTTTTCATATAAATGCGTTCTTTCCTTACCTTACGCTTTGGCTCCAGTGCATCAGACAGAATCAGAAGTGTGACTTCGTTGAACAGTGTTCAAATGGCATGGATGAACATGACTGTGAGTTGGATAAGAACTCTCTCAGCCTTATTCGGTTATCCACGACATTACACTCCCTTTCCCTCCAGGTCTCATGAATTTCGATATAAAGGGGAACTTTTCCTTTTCACCCATTCCCCCAGGATCACAATGCCCAGAGACTCACTTTGCGTGCCTCGGGCGTCAGTTTCTACTGCTTGCCAGTGTACGTCCGTTGTAATCACGTCAATGACTGTCCAGGTCATGAAGATGAGGCCATGTGTGAAAGCAGCACGTGTCCTGGGTACTATCGTTGCCGTGCTACTTCCATCTGTGTGCATGCGCAGCACATGTGTGATGGTATGCCCCATTGTCCTCAGCGCGACGATGAGTCGTACTGTCATTTGAACTGCCCTCAAAGCTGCACGTGCTATGGTCATGCCTTCTTTTGCACGAGCGCTGTACCATTGCATACCTACGACAACCTTCGATATCTTGAAGCCCAGGGAGTGAAATGAAACCTCATGTTTTAGGACATAACGTTTTGTTGATTTTATCTGGTCTAGCATTGTGCAGGCTTAAGAGATTCGTTCTTCCCATCTCTGAAAAACCTGCACGTGCTCGACTTGAGTCACAACCTTCTCAAGCTGTCACTGCACTGCTCATCTCGTTCCAGTGAGACAGTTACGCAAATTAAAGTTGGCAGGTAATCCTTTTAGTTCTTCATCACCTTATTAGTGACATCTCCTTCCTGTCTGTCAATCTCCTGGACATGTCTGGGTATTAAGATGGACGTTTTTAATTCAAGCACCCTAAACGCCTTCCCAAACTTGGAAACCATTAATCTGTCAAACACAGATATGTGAAAGTGTGGTGGTACTGGGATTTAGGTCCTCTAAAAAAAAACTGCGTGTCCTAGACCTGCGTGGGCTGCCGCGCTGATTCACTTTCCCAATGATATATTCTATGGACTTGGCAATCTCCAGTCTGTTGATGCTGACAAACTACAAGTTGTGTTGCCAGTTAACCTTACCTGAAGGATTTAACGTCAACAACTGCCATGCACCAGTTGACGAGGTTTCTTTTCCTGCGAGTCTTTACTACGTTCCAACGCATATCGTGTCTTCCTGGCCATGTTTTTCGCTGTTATCTTTATTCGCAATCTGATCTGTTTTGTATTTCGCGCTATGATGAAGAATCGGGCAGTTCCAGTTTGGAATTTTTGTAACACACCTGTGCATGTCGGACTTTCTGATGGGTTTGTACCTGGCTGTGATTGGCGTGGCTGACTGGCTGTATCGGGGCACTACCTGTGGGAGGACCTGCAGTGGAGAAACAGCGTGGCCTGTCACATGGCTGGCTTCCTGTCCCTGTTGTCCAATGAGGTGTCTGCCTTCATCATCTGTCTCATCACGCTGGACCGCTTTCTCGTGTTGCAGTTCCCCTTCAGCCAGCTCCACTTCCACAAAAAAATCCTCACATGTCACCTGCGTTCTGTTGTGGTGTTGTGGGGATTCTCATAGCAACCTATTCCCCTGCTACCAATGACGTTCTCACTGGGGCTATTATAGTCCAGATGGGATATGCATCCCTTTGCCCATCACCAGGAAAATACTTGCTGGCCAGAAATACTCATTCATCATCATTGATTGTCCTTAACTTGCTGTTGTTTCTGGTGATCGCCATGGGACAGCTTATCATCTACTGGTCCATAAGATCCAATTCAATGGCATCGACTGACACCAATAAGAATGTAAAGACCAGACCATCGCTCGTCGTCTGATCATCATAGCTATGTCGGACTTTCTCTGCTGGTTCCCCATTGGACTGCTGGTCTGCTAGCCCACAACAACTACCCCATCCCCAGTGAGTTCAACGTGGCCATCGCCATCATCGTCATGCCTCTCAATTCTCACCCTCAAGGGGTCCTTCCTCTACACACTCAACTGGTTATTCGGATCGGAGAACAACGTAAGAGGGAAGAACAACTGTAGCAAAAGGCGATGTCACAGATACAGCAAAAACGCCATCAAAGCTCCAGGGTCAATGTAATAATGGAAAGAAAATATATCCTTGGGGAGCGTTAGTGTTCAAAATTGTCCAACATTTGGCTCTTTTTACTCGATTGCCTGAAAAGTCTACTCGTCAGGAAGTCTGCAATCCAACAATATTAACTAATATCGAAGTCAAGGGTCAGTTAGATCTTATTCAGCCGGAAGGGGGCTAGTT
>JADBJO010019453.1:30000-33248 GCA_016801955.1 Conus betulinus | reverse complement strand
AGAGAGAATCTGTATAGTAAGTAATGAGGTCTGTATTATGTATGTATTTATGTATGTATGTATGTATGTATGTATGTATGTATGTGTGTATGTATGTATATATGTATGTATGCATGCATGCATGCATACATACATCATACATGCATGCATGCATGCATGCATACATACATGTATGTATGTATGTGTGCCTGCATGTATGTATGTATGTATATTCACACACTGAGACAAGCGATTGCCGACAAATGCCCTGCCAGCTGGGTCCATGTTCCTTACGATACCATGTCCTTCAAGAACTTGTTCTGTCCGAAACTATGTTTAAAAACAAACAAACAAACAAACAGTATCTGGACTGATATGAAAAGGACCCGGATTGGAGGAGGGTGAAAAAGAGAGGGATTAGCAAATGAAACTACAGTTACATTTTCTGTATATCTCTATACGAAATTCAAACCGTTTCAAATTCTTCTACCAGTTTTTTCGCACTCTCTCCTCTCAGTCTCGTCTCCTCACCCCCTTCTCTCCAACCGCCTCGACTCTCTCCTCTAGCAATTGTCCTCATTTCTTCAACATAACACAGTGAAGTCAATCAGTGTGACACACAATACAGTGAAGTCAGTCAGTGTGACACATCATACAGTGAAGTCAATCAGTGTGACACATCATACAGTGAAGTCAATCAGTGTGACACACAATACAGTGAAGTCAGTCAGTGTGACACACAATACAGTGAAGTCAATCAGTGTGACACACAATACAGTGAAGTCAATCAGTGTGACACACAATACAGTGAAGTCAATCAGTGTGACACATAATACAGTGAAGTCAGTCAATGTGACACACAATACAGTGAAGTCAATCAGTGTGACACACAATACAGTGAAGTCAATTAGTGTGACACACAATACAGTGAAGTCAGTCAGTGTGACACATAATACAGTTACGTCAGTGTGACACACAATACAGTGAAGTCAATCAGTGTGACACATCATACAGTGAAGTCAATCAGTGTGACACATCATACAGTGAAGTCAATCAGTGTGACACATCATACAGTGAAGTCAATCAGTGTGACACACTATACAGTGAAGTCAATCAGTGTGACACACTATACAGTGAAGTCAATCAATGTGACACATCATACAGTTAAGTCAGTCAGTGTGACACACACAATACAGTGAAGTCAATCAGTGTGACACACAATACAGTGAAGTCAATCAGTGTGACACACTATACAGTGAAGTCAATCAGTGTGACACATCATACAGTGAAGTCAGTCAGTGTGACACACTGTACAGTGAAGTCAATCAGTGTGACACACAATACAGTGAAGTCAATCAGTGTGACACATCATACAGTGAAGTCAATCAATGTGACACATCATACAGTGAGGTCAATCAGTGTGACACATCATACAGTGAAGTCAATCAGTGTGACACATCATACAGTGAAGTCAATCAGTGTGACACATCATACAGTGAAATCAATCAGTGTGACACTGAATCTCTTGGGAGATCCAAGCAGAGTCTTACTTGCACAATTTTTAGCTGCACTGGCGCCTTTGACGATGCTCGAGTTGCTGAACATTAGGCCCGACCACTGACGTGTTGGCACCTTGTTACTTCCCTTGTATCCGTAAATGGATCCTCCAGCATAAGTTCAAAGGTCTTCCCTTACATTGAATACTCTTTGAATAGTGATTTTAGGTGTGTTTTTTTAGTAAGTTATTCCTAACAGTGCTTTCTTCTGTTTTTTTTTTTTTTTTCTGGTCTTCAATACCTGCGATGGGGTGTTCTTCGATTCTGTTTTTTGAACCCTTGGTGGCGAGAATACCACAAAAACTGACCGTGGTATTCCAATACAATCACATGTATGACAAGTGTAACATGGTTTCATTAAACTGTTAGCAATTGATCTCTTGGGTAGTTTTACACAGATTAACTTTATGCGCCCGCCACCAAGAGACTTTGCTATTCTTTATTACTTCTTTGTCCTCCAATGCTTGACACCATATCAACAAAGATTCTCCCCTACAACAATTTATTATTCAACACACACATATACTACAAATTGGCTAGAAAACGGGAGATAGCATACTGTGTCTGATTGAGACGGACCCTTATGCTATACATTGGTATGGGTGTGTGTACTTCGTATTGATAGAGATCCATATACTATAAAATAATACCAATCCACACACAGAAGGGGTAACTGATGGTCTACATGTTGTTCGTCGTACGCAGCAAGTCATCGACTCTAGCAACCACTGAAACTCGCCATCCTTTGGAAGACAAACTAGACCTATCCATGTGCACTCCAGCATGTACCACTCGTATACTCAGATATCACTGGCAGTGAGTTTTGGGAACTCGAGAGGCAACCACCTCTCCCATTGGCCGTTGAATACACGCGAAGGACAGACAGACTAGGCTAGAAAGAGAGAAAGGTAATGATTGAATGATTCACTGGTTACGTGGGTTTAAACAGGACTGGTGGGTGAATGGATTGTCAGAAAGATGGGGTAAACAGAGAAAGATGTGGTAGACGGACGAGAGAGAGAGAGAGGGAGAGAGAGAGGAGAGAGAGAGAGAGAGAGAGAGAGAGAGAGAGAGAGAGAGAGAGAGAGAGAGAGAGGAGAGAGAGAGAGGTGTTACGGTATGGTCTGTCTAGCAGAATGAATTCGACTGTAATAATTTTCTGTCAGAAGGATTCATCAGTGTACTTTAGAGGTCAGATGTTGTCGCGCACACGCACGCGCGCGCGCGCACCTAGAGCTGGCGGCTCTAAGTACAGTGATCAATAATGCAGGAGTTATGGAGTGGTGTACGGCAAGTGGTGATGGCAGCAGAAAAGATACACTTTACATTATTAGTGCAGGCCTGATTCTATACCAGTGTACCAATCGGGACACTCAAGGGACAAGCTTGTTCCACAAGAAAGAGAGTCTACTGAGAGAGAGAGAGAGAGAGAGAGAGAGAGAGAGAGAGAGAGAGAGAGAGAGAGAGAGAGAGAGAGTTTTCCCTTTTTAAGAGATGGAAGGGTAAATGCTGTTTAACTATCGAGTTAGCACTCTGTCAAGAATCATCTAGACACCTAGCTCCTAGTAACGCTGGGAACGGGTGAGTCTCTCTGGAAAAAAATAAAAATATATCGCACATGAATTGTTGGCTGCTCGCACAACGCAGCGCCATGAGAAGGTCGGACATGGCAATCGACTGGTTTTTTGGTCCTGTTTTGTCTGGCCAAAGAGC
>JADBJO010019453.1:12500-25000 GCA_016801955.1 Conus betulinus | reverse complement strand
GGGTAACGCACAAATGTCGTCTGCTGATGGCGGCGCTCTGTCCTGAAAGTTCAGGCCAGTGGAGCAGGTCACGACTTCTTTGGCTTGCCCTCGAGAATGGCACTGCCGGTTCCAGACTGAAAGTTCATCGTGTAAAGGCCAAATAGAAATAAACACAGATAACAAGGTGCCAAGGAAGCCTCGTTTAAAACACACCCACAACACAAACAGTAAATAGCCGACAACTAAGTCCTCTTCAATGTCAGCAACACCACACGATGCGGATGCTAATGTACTGTGTGATGTAATATAATCCATCGGTCTGGTTTTGCAAACCCACAAGAGTTTCAGTCATAAGGACAGTATCATCAGCAAACTATATTAAGAACAATTCTGAATTCAGTTCCCACCTTTTTTTTTTCCTGTTCTGTTCTTTTCTTTTTTTCCTCTTGCTTTCCGTCCTCCACCCCCCCCCCCCCCCCCCACCCCCACCTACCCCCACCCCCCGTTCCCCCCTGCTCTTCCTCCTCTTTCCTTCGTGCACTTACAATCATCCGTCCGACACAGTTTGCAAGATTACAACACTAACACAGTGCAGTCAGAACGACGCACGAAGTACCTCGTCAACACCAATACAGTGCAGTCAGAACGATATACAAAGTACTGCGTCAACACCAACACAGTGCAGTCAGAACGATGTACAAAGTACTACGTCAACACCAACACAGTGCAGTCAGAACGATGTACAAAGTATTTCGTCACCACACACTATATGTACAGTACAGAAGGATGTACAAAGTACTTCGTCAACAAGACCAAGACAGTATGTACAAAGTACTTCGTCAACACCAAGACAGTATGTACAAAAGTACTTCGTCAACACTAAGACAGATGTACAAAGTACTTCGTCAACACCAAGACAGTATGTACAAAGTACTTCGTCAGCACTACAGTCAGAACGATGTACAAAGTACTTCGTCAACACCAAGACAGTAACGATGTACAAAGTACTTCGTCATACACTAAGACAGTAGAACGATGTACAAAGTACTTCGTCAACACTTATACAAAGTACAGTCAGAACGATGTACAGAGTACTTCGTCAACACTTATACAGTACAGTCAGAACGATGTACAGAGTACTTCGTCAACACCAAGACAGTATGTACAGAGTACTTCGTCAACACCAAGACAGTATGTACAAAGTACTTCGTCATCACTTATACACTACAGTCAGAACGATGTACAGAGTACTTCGTCAACACCAAGACAGTATGTACAAAGTACTTCGTCAACACCAAGACAGTATGTACAAAGTACTTCGTCATCACTTATACACTACAGTCAGACGATGTACAAGTACTTCGTCGTCAACACTTACACAGTATGTACACTACAGTCAGTAGAGTACTTCGTCAACACTATACACAAAGTACAGTCAGAACGATGTACAAGTACTTCGTCAACACTTAACAGTATGACAGTACTTCGTCAACACCAGACAGTACTTCGTCATCACTTATACACTACAGTCAGAACGATGTACAGAGTACTTCGTCAACACTTATACAAAGTACAGTCAGAAACGATGTACAGACAGTACTTCGTCATCACTAAGACACAGTCAGAAACGATGTACAAAGTACTTCGTCATCACTTATACACTACAGTCAGAACGATGTACAAAGTACTTCGTCAACACTACAGACAGTATGTACAAAGTACTTCGTCATCACTTATACACTAATTCAGAACGATGTACAGAGTACTTCGTCAACACGACATTTCCACCAACTTGTCTGTTGTTATCGCTCCATCTCAGGGCGAGGTGATGAGAATGCGTTTGTTCTTCAGCCAGCTAGCCAGCCAAATGTCACGCAGCTATTGCTCCAGGCCTGCTATTTCCGGTCATCCAACTCGGAGTCACGAAATGTCGTCTGCTGACGTCCGTGGTGTTTCGTTGAAAGTTCAGGCCACGAACAATGGCCAGGCCATGTATGGCGTGCAAGCGCAACGCTAAAGCAAGTAGCTTGCTTGTAAGCTCGGGTGATCCACGTGTTACTGGAATACTTGATTAAATTTACGATTTTTTGAGAAATAGCCTTTTCAACATGAAAACGGACAAATATTAAAGCTGATTTTAGAAACAAACACTTTCAGACAATAGAAATTTTTAGAGGAGAATCTTACCACTTGCACTCCATCACAAGATGGTCATCATTTGGTGATCTGCAAAAAGACCAAGGATTGAATGACATCACAAAGCAACAAAACATAACGTTTTCTAGTCTCAAAAAGTCAAGATGAAGAAGGTTGTTGGTTCCAGAGTTGATTCATGTCACGTTTCACGACTATGCTCACCAAACACTCAGAGTCTCCACAGCATTGTCAATGCATAGGTAAGAAAGTTCCATCTTGAAAAAGAAACAAACACAAAAACAGCATTCACATATGCGCCCTTGCTCATGACAAGGCGGGTAAACTATTTACATCCCTAAGGCTGACATCTATGACCATACACTCTGAATTCACCTCATTAGAAATATCCAATCCCGCCTGCACGTACGCCCATGCCAGAAAATAAATAGACCTAATGGTAAAGTCCAGATTTACCACACTTCCATTTTGTTGCACAGAAAAGTTGCTCATGGCGTATGAAAGATACATAAACAAAAGTAATACGTTCAATGAACAACTGTCACGTCTTCGTTTTGGGCCTGTCCGAGTTGGTACTTTCTCTGTGTGAGGAAAAAAATGTTGGAGAAAAAGGCTATGCTGAAATAAACGAGCGTCCTGTGAAGAGGAATATTTCTTCATTTAGCTTCTTGTATCTTCAGCAAAATGTTTGCGGGGTGTAACCAAAGACAACACTTTATATGTATTGCATAGTCTTCAGTGCAAAGAAGAGCTACACCCCACCCTCTTTTTCATGGTCATTGATGAGAACACCTCTTTCGGTTTTTCTTGTTGCTGTTTGTTGTTTCATTTGTTTTTTGTTTGTTTTTTTTTAAAGGTCAGTTGTTCATTTGAAAAGTTGAAGTTCACGTTCACTGTTGTCATACATGGGGTCTTTTTCTCGCCTTTGTGGCTCACTGACCACAGACGTCGGCCAAACAGGGCCACACTGTTGCGTTGAGGGAAGGGGTGGTCGGGGTGGGGGAGGAGGGAGGGAATAGCGATCAAGCTGTGTAAACTCAGCCACGAACACTGAAATTGCCTTTTTAAAGGTGGCGAATAGTGTGTGTGTGTGTGTGTGTGTGTGTGTGTGTGTGTGAGAGAGAGAGAGAGAGAGAGAGAG
This sequence comes from Conus betulinus, assembly GCA_016801955.1. Lineage (NCBI taxonomy): Eukaryota > Metazoa > Mollusca > Gastropoda > Neogastropoda > Conidae > Conus > Conus betulinus. Next base: position 21,723 of record JADBJO010019453.1, on the reverse strand, counting down.
AGAGAGAGAGAGAGAGAGAGGGGTGAGGAATGGGGTGACAATTCCAATTATGTTCTATAAGCATTTTAGCTTCACAAGAATTGGACAAAAATGAAGTATACGCATATTGGATGACTTATGGCATAATATGACACTTCAAGTAAGTTATGTTTTATCTTGAGCGTTTCTCGTTATTCATCATCATTACGGGGCTCTCTGTCGGTAACATAAACAAGTTCAACCGCTTTCATGAACGTACTTGTGAGTGTATTTAAACTGAAACATGCACAACGCTCGCGACATTTGTTCATATCTGCTCAGTTTTAACAGTCAACGAGGACCCTTACGCTGAAGCAACAGAAACTGACAAATGTCAGCACAAAATAGATTCTACTGAATGCAACACAATATCAGTTTTCACTGTAGAAAGAAAGCAGCAGTATGCAGCAGCTATCTCTCTACGTTTACCATTCATGTCATAATCTGCAAAACGCAAAGCCGAGATTCTTACTCATTGTTTTTCAACTAGTTGATTAGCGTAATGCTTAAAGCATTTTGAAACAGAGAAGATGAAGAGTATTGTTAGTTTGATGAACCCAAATTATCCAATTAAATCACGAAACAGACAGATTTTTTTTTTTATATTACACTTATGTGTGTAGTTCGACAATGTCTCTTCTCTGTAAGTTACAGAACATCCAGGTAAGCTGATTTCATGAGCGACATTAACAGTTTCCTGTTTATAGACCGTGTCCAGCCAAATATTAATGGATGTAGCAAGAGAGGTTTCGTCGATGTGTGTGTGTGTGTGTGTGTGTGTGTGTGTGTGTGTAGTGGATGCACTGTTATTGATTATATCATAGGTTCACCTCATTTGTATCCTCATGTCACAGATTTTGATGTTGATCCTTTTGATGCCATGTTATCAGATGTTCACTGTCCTCTAGTTAGTTATGTGTTTAAAGGTATTCAAGTCAAAATCAAAATTAAAAGATGGGATGCTACTAAAGCAGAGTATTTCCGAGAAAGTTTGTGTGTTAAAGATGTTAAAGATTTAAACAATTTACTTGACAATGATAATGAATCAGTAGCCAATATAAATGAATTGTTAACACACATTCTTATGAAAGCCGCCAAGGATACCCTTGTGAAGTTTCAGAAAGGAAATAGAAGACAGTCGTCAAAACATAATCAAAATAAACCTTGGTTTAATATTGTGTGCAAGAATAGGAGGGCCGCTTATTTTTTAGAGCTAAAAATAAAATTAAACAGAAATGACTCCATTGGTAATCGTGTAAATTTGTTGATTAAAAGTAAAGATTATAAGAAGGTATTAAGAAAATCAGAAAGAATTCACAACAAAAAAATGGCACAAAGAGATTAGGTGTTTAAGGACAAAGCGACCAAAAGAGTACTGGGCAAAAATAAAAAGGAAACCAAATGTGTCGTGTCCTATTGGTTTGAATGAACTTTATGACCACTTTAAAATATGAATCTTCACGTTGATGATGATGGGGGGGAAGATGATGTTGAATGTGATATAAATTTTGATCTCGAGTTTTTGAATAGACCAATCGAGGATGTAGATGTAGAATCAGCAGTGCAGAAATTGAAAAATGGGAAAGCTCCAGGTGATGACAGGATTATATAAACGAATATATTAAGAACAGCGTGCCCTTAATGACAACAATTTATCGTAAACTTTTCAATAAAGTTCTTAGCTCAGGTGTGATTCTGAAGAATGGGTAGTGGGACTTGTTCTACCAATCTACAAAGGGAGAGGCGATAAAGACGACTGTGACAATTATCGTGGAATAAACACTGCTTAGCTGCGTAGGTAAATTGTTTACAACGATTTTGAATAATCGATTAACTGATTTTCTTGAAAGTAATAAGCTGCTTCTCTGAAAGTCAGGCTGGTTTTCGTCGTGGTCATTCCACATTGGATCATTTATTTGTTTTGAAAAGCCTTGTCAATATTTGCGCTGCTAAAAAAAAAAGCAATTGTTTTGTGCTTTTGTTGACTTTAGGAAGGCTTTTGATTCTGTGTGGAGATTAGGACTATGGCAAAAACTTGTAAAGCAAGGAGTGAATGGTAAGATTCTCCAGGTGATTATAAACATGTATCATCAAATCAAATCGTGTGTTTTTCATAAGCGGTAACAAATCTGATTATTTTAGTAGTTATAGAGGTGTGCGGCAAGGAGAAAATTGTCTCCGGTTCTTTTTTCTTTGTTTTTTTTGAATGACCTCGAACAATATTTTTCTGATCACAATTGTACTTCGTTAAATATTGATTTAGATCTTCCTGATGCAGACTTAAGCAGTTATCTTTGTTTATTTTTGCTTTTGTATGCTGATGACACTGTTTTTGCTTGCTACCTCATGTAATGCTTTGCAAAAAGCTCTTACTGCGTTTAAAGAGTAGTATTGTACTGGATGGAAACTAACTGTTAATGTACAGAAAACTAAAATTGTGATATTCAATGGACGTAAGAATAATAAACACGTGTTTAAATTTGGTAACGAAGTCATTGAAATAGTAGATAGTTTCAAATATTTGGGAATCTGTTTTAGTAGATCTGGTAAATTTCATAAATGTAAAAAACATAGGCATGATCAAGCACAAAGTGCAATGTTTTCATTACTCCAAGTCGCTCGAAATCAAAAATTACCCGTGAATATTGTTTTAGATCTATTTGAAAAGATGGTTGTACCTGTGCTATTATATGGCTGTGAAATATGGGGTTATGAAGATATCAAAATCATAGAAAGCTTGCAGCTTAAGTTCTTAAAGCATTTACTCCACCTTAATCGCAGTACCATGACAGAGTTATTATATGGGGAACTTGGGATTTATCCGTTGTCTGTGCAAATTAAAACCCGAATGATCCGATTCTGGATCTCACTAGCAACTCAAACGGATAAATATTCGAATAAAATATATTGTGTTTTTTATATGACTTGTATAAAAGTGGTATTTATGTCTGGGTGGATAAAGTGTATACAAAGCATTTTTAGAAAACAGGCTATGATTGTATTTGGGAAACACAGCAGTTTTCTAACGAAAGATCGTTATGTAGAAACATTTCTTTATCTTTGAAAGATAACTATGTACGTTCGTGGAATAGGGTATTATATTCAAGTAATAAATGCCTATTCTATAGAAATTATAAAACAGATTTCAAACGTGAAAATTACATTGAACAATTACCTGATCTATATATATTTCCCTTAATTAAATTCCGATGTAGTAATCACAAACTCATGATTGAAGTAGGAGAAGACTTGGTCTTGCCCGCGAGGAACGCTTTTGTAAAGATTGTAAACAAGATGTTGGAGACGAATTTCATTTCATTATGGAATGCCCAAAGTATGAAGAGTTACGAGTACGTTTTATTCCCAGAAAGTATACGAGTGTGAAATCTGTTTACAACCTGTGCAGACTATTCTCGGCTGGCAAGAATGTTCTGTTAAAGCTGAGTAAATATTTAAAATTCAGCAAAACGGTGTAAGTTTATGATGACCAGCCTGCTCTATGTTTTAGTGATTATGCCATTACGCCTTTAATACACATAAAACGCTTCCTGCATTTTGCTTATAGTTATTTTGTGTCATGTTGAAGTGGATTACATTGTTTTTTTTCTTTTGTTTTATGTCCTCCATACCCCCAAAGGGGTGACAGGATAATTAAATCTTGAATCTTGAATCTTGTGTGTGTGTGTGTGTGTGTGTGTGTGTGTGTGTGTGTGTGTGTGTGTGTGTGTGTGTGTGTGTGTGTGTGCTCGTGTGCGTGTGCGCACGTGCGCGGAAGGATTGGGGGAGGGGGATAGGGGTGGGGTTGAAAAGAAGAAATGGCAAACATTGTCTGATTTAAAAAAAAATATCTTCAGTCAAGAATACAACTTTTATGCAAATAAGCTTAGAATTGTCTGAACTGATTTGAACAATATCCTGCCAACAATGTACCATTTATGCGAATAAGCTTAGAATACGTCTGAGTTGTTTTAAACAATATCCTGTCAGCACTAAAACACATTACTGGACACGAATCGATGCAAATCCAATTACTGAAAGACTGAATGCCTTTTTGTTATCCTAGTGACAGTATGCAATGACTGAAGGCCTTTTCGTTATCCTGGTGACAGTATCCGCAGTCTGTAATTGATTCTTCGGCTGTTATATTTTCATGATTGTATAGACCATTCAGATGGCAGGCTTTTCAATCTCGCCCGCCTAAGAGCAAGGACAAAGCTTCGCGAAACCATCATCAGAGATATGGGCGTTGTTTGCCGATGATGCCGCTGACCCCCACCCAGCGGGAATCGCAGTCGCTGTCGGACCCCTCCTCCAAGGCCTGCCAAGACTTTGGTCTGACTGTCAGCCTAAAGAAGACACACGTCCTGAGTCAAGACACGCCGTCACCCACCAGCCATCACCATTGATGACTGTGAGCTTTATGCCATCCATCAATTCACTTGGGTCCACCATCACCGATAACCTCTCCCTTGATACTGAGATCGACAAGAGGATCAGGAAGGCAGCCACAATACTTGCTCTCCTCACAAAAAGTGTGTGGACAAATTCCAAGCTGACTACAAAGACAAAAATGGCTGTGTATAACGCCTGTGTTCTCAGTACCTTGCTGTATGGCAGTGAGACGTGGACCACGCATGCTCGCCAGGAGAAAAGGCTCAATATCTTCCACCTCAGAAGCCTCCGGCGTATACTCGGCATCTCCTGGCAAGACAGGGTGACCAACACAGAAGTTCTGTCTCGCGCTTGCCTCCCTACCATGTATAGGTATGCTGCTGAGACTGCTATGGCTGGGCCACGTTCGCCGCATGGAGGATCTCTATGGAGAGCTTTCCTCAGGGCAGAGGAGCATTGGCCGCCCACAGCTGAGATACAAAGACGTTTGCAAAAGAGACATGAAGGCGCTTGAGATCAACACTGAGTCCTGGGAGGACCTCGCAGCAGACCGCAACTGCTGGAGAAGCACTCTCAAAAAAACGGCTGCAGATTGGCGAAGACAAACTGACAGCTGCTGCAGCAGAAAAGCGAGCCCGCAGAAAGGGGATGACAGCCAACAAACCAGTGTCAATACAACTAGGTGACCACTGCTACAGAGACTGCCACTCTCGCATCGGTCTCTGCAGCCACAGGCGACGCTGCTCGGATAGAGCAGACAGCCCAGACAGACAGCTGATCTTAGGTCGGATATAGGCGCACTCTGTCCATGTTCAGCTATGACCGATGGAGGCTTACTACTAAGGTGAAGGATTGCTACTACCAAGACCATTCGCTGGTCAAAACGAAAACGTATCTGACAAAATGACAGTAGTTTTGAATTATATTTGCTACATTAGTTTTCTTGGCAACTAAATGATTCAAATTCGGAAGTAATGTAAAATCTACATTGTATCAAAATGTACCAGGGTATGTAAAAAGCAGAAGGTGAAAACAACTCATTATACCCCCCCCCCCCCCCCCCCCCCCCCCCACACACACACACACACTTTTTTGTATGTGTCTGTTCTCAGTTGCTGCTATCATCAAACTTGACATGAAATATAAGTGCTCATGCAACATCTGTGCTTTGGGGAAAAGAATTTTATAGAATTTTCCTGATTCATCAAATATATTTGTATATGTTCTAGCTTCTGTGTGTTGATATACAAATTATTATTAGATTTTTACACACTCGCAAAAACAGAGATAGATTGTGAAGAGGTAAAGAACGTGCGTGCAGTGAATGATGAACGGCTCCCAAAGTCAATAAATATGGAGAGGCGAGCGGTCGACCGTGGGTGGTACTCGAATTTTACTATGCCAAGTTCAGATTTTATTTCAATTTCATGAATTAATCAATTAATATTTGAGAAGTACAGCACTGTTATTGAAATAATGCTTTTCTGAAAACAGGATGCCAAAAGGTCTTAAAGAAAAACCGAACCCCATGAAGTTGTCGATAGAATGAATGAAGATTATGATGAGGGTGTGTGTGCGTTGTGAGAATAGTAGTGTCAGCTGTAGAGTATTGTTATGCCCCTTTGAGGACCCCCTTTCCCCCGCCCCCTCCCCTCACTTTCCCCACACGTAGCACGCAAGTAGTCGAAAGGATTGAGTAATCGGAATATTTGTTAGCAGGAATTTTGTCCCTCCCGCTACAGTCATTAGTGTATAAAGTAAACAGCACAGGAACAGCACTGTACCTCGAGGTATACCTGTGGAAGGAGAGCGATCAGAGGAGATCGCAGACTGGAATTGCATAGATTATGTTCTATTGAGATAAGAAAAAAATCCGCAGAGTAAACTTCCGATCAACATCTAAATCAAATTGTTCCGTAACTAAGGCGTGAGATTATGTTGAAAGCAGAGGAGAAATCAATGGGGGAAAAAAAAAAAGAAAACAAAGGAATAGGCCATGGTGGTTCAAATGGAGGAAAGTAATATGGAGAGAGAGTTAAAGTAGTATTATCCGTTTCTCAGCGGTGTTTGCAAGCATACCGTATAGGGTCGATGTGCTGGTTTGTATAAGTTAAGAGGTGAATTGAACACATCTCTCAAAGCATTTCATAACAATGGAAGTGAGAGCAGTGGGGTGGTATCCATTTAAATGTTATACTTTGTAGCAGGAGAAACACAAGTGAAGACTTTCCACTTTTATAGCAAAAGACTCAACTTGGGGAGGGGGAGGGGGAGAGGGGGAAGGGAGAAGAATTACAAACACAGAATTTCAGTAAGTCGACGACATTAATGATCAGTAATCTTTTACGTCAACAGCCGTCATAAATGGGCGTCACGTGATGAATAGTGATACGATGCTCGTCGAGTACTGGAATATGGTTGCTCAGTCTGGGATCCTTACAATCTAAAGGACATTGATAACCTCGAAAAGATTCAGAAGAGAGCAGCACGGTTCGTGACAGGGAACCATATCAGAGAGAAAGGGAATACTGGGAAGAACATGAGGAAATTAGAATGGAAACCCTTAGAAGAGAGAAGAGCTTTTATCAAACTGAATATCTTCTTCAAAGGCAGAGCTAAACTAATTGATATCCCAATGGAACAAACTAGTATTGAAATAAAAGTAGCACCAGGAGTGGCGGTCAATCTTACGCCATACCTGCATCAAAATATTGACAGCCATTTACATCCGTTTTATCCTAGTTCTGTAAGGCTGTGGAACTCACTGCCGGGTGCCATCAAGATTGCCACAAATGCAGTCTCTTTTAAAAATCAAATTGATAAGACAATCTTGAGATCTGCATATTGATTGACTTTTTCTATTTTAACTTCCCCATATATTTTATGGTTACCTAGGCCTTAACCTGGCCACTGCTTTTAACCTATTAAATATCATGTGCGACCCCTTGTTGCCAAATTTTGCTCCAGGGGCTGTGTGTGTGTGTGTGTGTGTGTGTGTGTGTGTGTGTGTGTGTGTTTACAATTAATCTTGGCATTTTTAGTTTTGTCTATATTTTTCCTCTTTCGTGGACAGTGTTTTATCACAGTTAGTTTCTTTGAAAGCGATAGCTGCCTGACAACCGCGCGCGCGCGTGTGCGCGCGCGCGCGCGCGCGCGTGTGTGTGTGTGTGTGTGTGTGTGTTTTGTTATATTTTTTTTTTTTTTAAGAGCGTTTTGTAAATCCGTTTAGTACCGGTAAATAGATATAGTGGGGCGAAGCTGAAAACGAGTCAAAACGAGTCCATATCAATGATGGCAGCTAAGTTACCGACTGACCAAGACAGACCAAAGCCAGCGGCTTCTGATATCTATACTCTTCCTTTGTCCTGTCAGATATGCCTGGGGAAGGTACACATAGTGTTTCTCTTCATCCTAATTTACATATTGTAACCACATTCTTCTCGAAACATAGGTTTCATGAACCATCACCACTGAAAGTTCTGGCAAAAACTGTTCAATGAATAGTTTTCAATTTGACACACCCCTCCCCACCTCCTCCTTCTTCCACTCCTGCCCGTTCATTGGACTATTACTCGCTTTCAAACATGCTTACCCTTTGTTGTGCTCTTACCAGTTTTAGTTGACCAGTTTAAAGTCCGGATAAACGCCAGAATAACCGATGAAATGCTCTCTCTCTCTCTCTCCCTCTCTCTCTCTCTCTCTCTCTCACATCAGTGATGAGTGTAGTGTAGTGCCCTATAGATTTTGCTAGCTGGTTTTTCCTTCCAGTATCATGGAGTGGCAAGAAGACAATCAGTTCCAGTAAAAATGTTGGTCATACAAGTTGTTCGCTTGCACATGTGCATACAGAATGGAAAGACATAAAATAGGTCACATGGAAATGGGGTATAAGACCCATACAAGCTGAAGATATTGAGACAAATGATGAAAATGGTAAAATATGCACTGTGTATTTACTAATGGGCTTGTACTGATTATCACACTTGCAAGACTTCCTTTATTCATTTGCATTTGCCGGAAGCCGCAAAACTGACTGTCAGTGAGTCATTGAGTCAATGATCAACAAACACAAATGATGAAACATTTTTGCGTTAGGAAAACAGTTCGGCCTCGGCGTCTTTGCACCAAATGACAGTGTCTAGTGCCATGAGACTACACCACTGTCAGCCCATCACAAACTCGGCTCAGAATAGGAACTGGTCGGGCCAGAAAGATCCTACAGAATGGCTCTGATGTGAATCAAACCCATGGCCTCCCAGCCAGAAATTCACAACACTAACCACCATGCTATTGTAGCTGGTTATATTTGACTTTTTTTTTTTTTTTTTTTTTTTTTTTTTTTTTTTTTTTTGCATGCTCTTAAGCGTTGGTGACAGACATAGTAATCCTTGATGAATGTACACTGGAATCTGACATGGCTGCTGCCACTAGTTGTTCTGTAATGCACAGTGTGAGTCTTGTCTTCAGCTAATGATGAACCTATGCTGGTCATTGCTTTTTTTCTTTTGAGAAATGAAAGATACCAGTGAACCTTGTTCCTGTGTCATTGTGAATTGAAAAGCTCCAAATGCTGCTGGCCCAAACCTGTCCCCCAAACCTGAGACACTATAATAGCGTGTGCTAGCAACACCTGTGCTGAAAAGTCATGGTATGAAGAGAGAAATGCTGCTGTACTCAGAGAGAGAAAGAAGGAAGGCAGAAGTTAGAGGAAAATTTGTTGATGGGCAGCAGTCTCAGTAGTATCAGTAATAACTAATATCATATCCAGCCAGTCTCTGTCAAAACCCAGCTGGTGATCAGTACAGGTAGCTTG
>JADBJO010019453.1:0-7500 GCA_016801955.1 Conus betulinus | reverse complement strand
GTTGTTGGATTTTCTTTTCCTTTCTTTGCTTTTGTTGTTGTTTGTTTGGTTTATTGTTTATTGTTGTTAGTGTTGTTTGATCAGTGATGTGTACTTTCTGCTTCTGTTCCAACAGGAAAATCACAGCCTGAGGAAGGCAATGCCAACCTCACCCATGAAAACGCCAAGCTGCGAGAAGAGATTTCCAGCCGTTCACCTCATAAGTATGGCTTTGGTTTTCACTTGTTTTTGTGCTATTGTTTTTGGTTCCTGCACTTATTCTGAGAGCAGCAGAGGTTTCATATGAATTTATTTTTCCCAATTGGAATGAATATTCTTTTCTCAGGGGGAAAAAAGGGAGCGGGGATGGGTGGGAGGGAGAGGCAGTCTGCAAGGAATGGGAAAGCCCACTTTTTCCATTGAGAAAACTAATCTCTTCTTTTCTGTCTCCCTATAATGAAAACAATTTCTTACAGTTTTAACCCTCTTCAGTATGCACTTATCTGAGCTTAGTTACACCGAAAACCATCGGCAAGGTAAGTAACTCCGTAATTTGAACATGGTTACCCAATTAAAAATTAATTTAAAAGAGAGGAAAGGAAATAATGAAATGAAAATAATTTTAAAAATTCCTACGAATATATATGTTGCTATATCATAAGTTTGAAGAATGTCACATGAGCCATTTACTCGGGGAAAAAAAAAAAAAAATCTTCTTCAACTTTCTTCCGAACTGAACTGTGTTCATCATACCTGGAACTTCATCCCAGTCGAAATCTAGGTCACTCTAAGCTTCATTACCCAGCACTTTCACTAAGTCTTATACTGTAAATCCTACAAAACACAGTATCTCCATCACTAAATCTCATTATAGAACGGCAGAAATCAAGGTTAGCCACGGTGAAAAACGGCATTTCGACCTCAAAACTTTAAAAATTCGTAACTCGAGAACCACGGCACGTATCGACTCGCGGTTTTTTGCAGACGGATGTAAATGGCTACAGGAAGAAGGAAGTCACGTTCTCGCGAGACTTCCTTTCTACGAGAAACATGGCGGCACCCATTGTTGCCACGTGTTTTACTGGGCACTGGCGGGCGCTCAGCCTTTTGGCTGTGTGATTTCCGGCGGGCGCTAGCGGGCGCTCGCTTGTCAAGAGGGTTAATTTCTGTGTCCTGTATGAAATGAATTAGTTCTGATTACAGTCGTAATAGAAATGGCAAATCAAACTGGCATTCAAGAACAAACGTCCTGATTGTGGTGTGTGTGTGTGTGTGTGTGTGTGTGTGTGTGAGAGAATATGTGTATATGTGTGTGTGCGTGTGTGTGTGTGTGTGTGTGTGTGTGTGTGTGTGTGTTAGCACCTTGCAATATTGATTATTGGGTTCTGTCAGCTGTGCATAGGTGTGGCATTCAAACTAAGTCTGAATTTGTTTATTGTCTGTTCACATTTGCAGCTTCCTTCACTTTGCTGTGGAATAGTAAAAACAACTAACACTGTGTGATCGCTAATTTTCGGTTTATGTAATACCTTCCTCAAGTTAAAACGCAGAAGACCTGCCATGTTAGTTTGCATACAATATTTACCCATCTTCTTTCTCTTAGCACAAATCTGTGCACTAAGTTTAACAGAAGTATTTCCATTTGTAAAGGTTAACAATGTTTTTATGCCAGCTGCAGTGCGACTGGCTTATATCTGAAAAGAAAAATAGGGAACGATGATTCACATCATGACGTCATGACAGTACTATGCTGCCGTCACTCTGTACACCTGTTTGAGGCACAGTGGCAGTCGTCCGCAGTCAGAATGTAACGAATTATTATCATGTTATAAACAGCAACTGTGGGGAGCTCCTGTTGAAAGTTCAGCCCCAGCCATCTTTGCAGTGCTTGCTTCCCTTTGACCCTTCCGTGGCCAGTCAGGTTAATTTGAAGATTATTTTTTTATTCCTCCTAGTCACTAGGTGGCATTGTTTTCACCTCATTTTCAACATGGCTGAAATACGAAACTGGGAAGTGTACATTTTTCAAACATTTTTGTTCAGTTTTAATCTTGGATGAAGAAGCAGATACTGTTGTTGATCAAATCCTTTTTCAAGGTTCTGATGAAGAAGCAGATATTGTTAGTGATTAAATCCTTGCTCAAGTTTTGATGAAGAAGAAGCAGATATTGTTGGTGATTTGTCTGACAGAGAGGGTTTGTTGGATTCAGGCGATGAGTGAACACAAATTGACAGCAAGGTATAGGAAAAGGACACATGCACAGTGAAAGTGATGATGAGGTGTGCCGGTGCTTTAACCAAGATGAACATTTTGATGATGGAGAAACTGACCATGAAAATAAAGTCAGAGACAACAAAGTGATGTGGGATGATGATTACAATGATGATTTCATGGCGGACTAGTGTAATAGTGTAAATGCATGACACATCGATGAATGTTGTGGTTACTTTGACAACGTTCTTCATTTTCATGTCATTTTCTATGCATTTCTTCTCCTCTGCAAGTTTCTATGAATACAGTACAAAATCTGGCATTTCTTTAAAGGTTTATTCTTTGTTTCAGTCTTATTTGTTTGTTTGTTTTTTTTTACCTGAAAGGTGTGATTTGAGAAGTTGGCCAGTCCAGTTAGATCATATGTTCCACTGTGTTTACGAGTCTATGCGCAGGTGCGGTAGTTGAATGGGTGAAGTGCTGAACTCTGAGTTGGAGGGTGTTAGGTTCAAGCCTGGGCAAAGCTTTGGCCATGGAGTGGAAACATGTTAGTTTGAACGGTGTTTCTGCTTCATGTCATTGCTCTGCTGTCCTCCTGCATTGTGCAACAGTTCCTGACTTGTGGTCAGGAAGAATAGAGGAATAGTAGAATTGATGGAAAGCCTCCGCTCCCCCACTTTGTTTTTGGTAAAGGAGAGAGGGAGAGAGAGAGAGTGGGAGCAGACAGATTTCCTGTCAAACAGCTGTGAGTAGCCTAAACAGTTCATCTTTGTCTGTGTGCTGTTTCCTCTTTTCCCCTGTTCCCATACACCACACCTGTTTTTGTTTTTGTTTATTATCCAAATTTTGCTTTTCTTTTTTCCTGATTTGACACAGTTTTTGTTATGTCTTGCCTTTGTTGTAATCTTTCCTCAAAAAGACCTGGTCTTGCATACTTCCTTATCAGTGATTTCATCAGTTGTGACCGTGTGCTGTTGATGTGGTTGTGGTGCAGGTTTGGAAGGTTGACAGTGGCGACACTGGAGTCTCAGCTGGACATCCAGAGGAAGGAGGTGCAGCGTCTGACCCGGGCCCTGGAGCGCAGCGACCAGTACATCGAGACCCTGCAGGAGCGGCAGGAGAAGCTGGAGAAACTGATTCCCTCCAACATCCACAGAGACGCTGGGTCCACAGGGGGCAGCAGCAAGGCCCCTGACTCGGCTTTGCCAGTGAAGCGTCAGCTGTTCCCCAAGGAGTTAGAGGTGAACTGTGTGGATGGCCAGGGGCAGCCTAGGTCCAGCAGCGCTGACAGCAGGATCAGTGAACGCCTCCCCTCCCCCAGGTCTGCCAAAGTCTTCAGTGCCAAGTCTGAGGACGTGCTGGACTCCATCATGAGAAAGAGTGAGCCCACTTTCCAAGGCGGACACCAAGAGGGAAAAGTCCCCTGCCAAAAAGGTGCACTTCAATGTGACGGAGAAGAAATCCAACGACTCATCGTCTTCACTCTGGAAGTGCCCAGCCCCATCGTGGCTCCCTGTCAGTGACTGCAGTCAGTCCTCAGACAAAACTGCCTGCAGGTCGGAAGGACACTGAGCATGGAGGCAAGTCATCGCTGAAGAACAGTCGCCCTCCTGCATCGTCAGACTGGGTGGACGCTGCAGGAGACTGGGATTTCAAGATGGATCAACGACAGGAGAATGATCTGTCCTCCAAGAAAGCGTCGTCCTATTCATCCAGTAAGAAAGAGGAATCCCTGAGCAGCTGGTTGAAACAGAGATACAGTAATGGTGTCAGTAGGAAAGACTCACAGGATCCCAATGGTAGCAGCAACCTGAGTGAGCCAGAGTGTAACACACCACCGTCTTTGAACGAATTGGACTCTGGTAAGTCTGTGACGCTGAAGAAGAAAGGGGGCCCATTGGAAAGACACTGTAGAGAGAGGGACCTACAATGGCCACCAGGGCACCAACGTTTCTTTCAACCTGGAGGAGCCCAGTCTGGACGACACCCAGACGATTCAAACGGAGCTGAAGGACCTGGACATCTCCATGACCCCAGAGCTGTCCGACTGTCTGAAACTGCTGAACCGCGCAGAGAAAGAAAGTGAGCCAGGCGGAGCCCCCCTACCTGGCCGTGCAAGCAGGTACAGTGACCTCAGTAACAGTGCGTGTGTCCCTTTCCTCCAGCACCGTGTGGCAGCAGGGGTCTGTGGGGAGACAGTACAGTTCGCTGCTCCCTGCCACAGCACAGCACCTGTCTGCACAGGGGGCCTTAGGGAAGGGCGGTGCACACCTGGGGCTAGAAAGTGCGTCAGGCTATCCTGTTTCCTCAGGCACATCGGGTCTGCCAGGTACGTACATTCCAGGCACCACAGGGGTCATGAGCAGCTGGGAACACGGCTTTTTCAGCAGTTTAAGGGTGAACCCCTACAAGCATGCGGCCCCCCCCACACATATACCTACTTCAGGCCAGAAGCAGATCTACTTCTCTGAAGCAGTGTCTCAACCTGGTAAGTCTGCACAGTTGGTCCTGCTGATGAAATTATAGCTTTGGATCTTTTCTAAGTAATTCAACATCAAATGGAAGAAAACAAAAAAATACTCAAGAAACGAACTGTAAACCAGAAAGGAAATAAAAGATAAAGTTGTTAGAGAGAAAAATTGTAACCTCAAACTGAAGCAGGCGTTACACACAGTAGAAGGAATGACCAGACCAGTGATGCAGATTGTATGCGGTGTGCTGATGAGCTGAACACCCTGTCTCAGCTCTACAATTAGCCCTCCCATCTTGTCCACGCAAAAATGAATCAAAAAATGAACAAGGTACCATTTCTTCTGTTTGGATTTTTTTTTTTTTTTGCGTTGTGTTTTATTTTTGTCCTTGTTTGTTTAATAATAACATTGTAATCAAAAATTCCTAACCACAACTTCTAATGAATTTTGACAATGTGAATTTGAATTTTAGTGTCATAACTTGAGACATTATGGACCCTGGTCAAAGACTCACTCTGCACTGGTGGCTGAGGCTTATTACAAAGCCAACACAGAGAATTGTAGTGGTCTGGTCCAAAGTTAATCTTTTTGTGCTTAAGTACATCCAAAATTATCTTTGGCTTAGCTGTTGCTTTTACTCAGCAGAATAACTGCCTCTGACTTGCTGTCAGAACTCCAGTTGTAAAGAGTTATTCCATTTTTAATAAATAGAATATATATGGTTTGAAGTTTCTTTCGTGTCTGTTTTCTAAATTACTGCAGAATTATCTCCATGGCATATGTTGCAAATGTGCATACATATTCAGAAATGAAATAATTCTGAGGTGTTCTTTTTTGATCAAAAAAAGATGACTATGAATGTTAGTTTAATCAGGATCATTGCAAACCCCAAATAGAATACAGCTGGGCTGACAGATCCGTGAACCAAGGTCATGTCAAAGGTGAACTAAGGTCATGTCAAAGGTGAACCAAGGTCATGTCAAAGCAGGTCTTGAACCTTCAAGTTGATTGCAGATAACACAAAGACAGCAAGATGCACCCAGCCACCGTGGTATAGTGGTAAGCCTCTTTGAGTTCTGAGCTGAGAGGTGGGGAGTTCAATTCCCATCACAAGCATTGACTTACAGGATTTTTTTCACCTGACAGGCGTCTTCCCAGAGTTGAAGGATCCTTGGGCTCAGGTGGAAAGACAGCACAGAGAGGAGTGTCATGGTCCCGATGGATGTGATTGCCCATGTGTCCAGGGAGGTGGAATGAGCAGCCTGGGAATGACACTGGGGGGGAGCATTGGAGATGACACAGGAGAGAAAAAGAAAGGAAAGAGAAGTGGATAGCTAGAAGCCATACTGATGTTCAAGACTTGTCAAGTGTCGATGAGATACTACAGGGTAGAGAGACATGTGGTTATCATATGCATGGTGTTTCGTGTTCCAGTGATGGCTGTTGTTTGGGAAGATCTGTAGTTATCACAGAAAAAAAACACTCTGGGTCTTCTGGTAGTGGAGTGTCTGTTACTTAAAAAAAAAAAAAAAAAAAAAAAACTCGAAGAAAAACACAATCGAGAGCACTTTTTTTCTTCGGCAGATGGACAAATCTGACAGCTTATGGAAAGTTGTTACTAAAACACTGTGCCAGTGTGCAATAGTCCACAACCAGCTATAGAAGAAACTGAATTGATCTGAAGTGAAGAGAAAGCACAGAACAGACAGTGGGCTGTGGCAAGCAAATTGGAATATGTTTTTATTGTAAGACTGATGAAGATGTAGGACAGCTATTCCTGCCTACTGGGGGACAACAACAGAAAAAGGGAAAGAAAAGAAGAAGTGATGCCAGACCCTGGGGGCAGATGGTATGATGAAACAATAGCCACGCCTACAAGGATAGGAAGGGGAGAGCTTGGTAAGTGCACGGTCTGAAGCTGTGCATTCTGTGATCATCCGTCAAGTCACGGTGGCTGGCATTATGTGAGTGTATGAACTTGCACACCTGTACATCTACACGACATCACATATGTAAGAGTTTGTAAACTGTTTGGAAAATTTCATTTAGTTCCTGAATTTGACATCATCTGTTCCTGACAGAAAGATTTTTGGACGGGCATGTCTGATGTTCACTGTGACATGTGTGTGTGTGCAGATGATGTGGGCCGATTCTCTGGACAATCAAGAAAAGAGCTGTCATCATGGACATCTTCCTTGCCTCTGAACAGTAAAAGCATCAGCTGTGACGGAGGTGAAGAAACTACCAATTTCTCACTCATCAGCAGTGCCTTCTTCTGCAAAGCTTCTGTCGTCTGGTGCCCACAGCAACATGACCAGGTCTCTGTCAGCAGAGCACCTGTTTGTGGTGCCTTCCTCCAAGGCAGCCTCTTCTGATGATCTTGTCCTGGGGCCACGGTCATCGTTGTCATCAAAGTATCCTGGAGACACAGCTTTCTCATCTGATGGGCGACGCTCTGTTGAGCCAGTGTCCAGTCTGACCTCATCAGCGTATCCATTGAACATCGCTTCTTCGTCTGGTTTCAGTCAACACCAGCCTTATGTGTCTCAGAGTCAAGGCTATAAGAACCCATCTCATGTGTCTGCCCTACTTCAGGGCAAACCTGTGCCAAACCTGAGGTCGGCAGTGGCAGGCGAGGGGAGTTACCTGTTCACGGAGAAACGGGCCACTAACAACTACAGCTATGTGTCTAACGCATCCTCTCAGGGAGGAGAGCACACAACTCCAATCACAACGACTCCTTCCTCCCAGAACCCAAGAACGACTGTTTGACTTTGATTCTGAGGAAGAGAGTGACTTGGAACTCCCAGCAAGACAACGAAAATATTGTGAAATTGT
>JADBJO010019452.1:0-33256 GCA_016801955.1 Conus betulinus | reverse complement strand
CCAGTGTGATGCCGTGGGTGTGACCCGTCCTATGCTCCAGGACAACGTGCAAAAAAAGTCGGGACAGGTAGTATCTTGAGGTTTCAATTATTGAGGTTCCCTGGCTTTGCTTATTCTTTTGTTACAGTATATTGACAATAGGAAGATTACTTTAAGGCTCACATCCCAGGACTCGCATAAAAAGCAAATAAAAGGCAATGCCACTGACCATGCGTTAATGAGAGCAACTAGCGGGCTGACTTTCAGTGTCCATGATTCCTCTGGTACAAGAGAAAAATTGAATTGTTGAAAATCAGTGTCCGGGTGATCACATTCGTACAAGTAGTAGGTCACTACAGGTTTTTGACCACCGTTCCGGTCACCATCACCCCACCCCATGAAAATTCACAGTTCAAGCACTTCAGGCAGGCAGTCCCTCACCTTAATGGTACTATGGAAAAGGTTTGTACAGTGATGAGTGAGGAACTGTAAAAAAAAAGTGAAAAAATTCAGAGGAACAACATTTTTATTCCAGTGATTTGAAAGTGGGGGAAACTATTATTGGAAGAGTATGAACAAAGCAAGACTGAATGTGAAAGTTAACAGTTTGATCTCATTAAGAGGAGGGAGAGGGAGATGGTTTGACTCAACCACTGTGGACTGGGGCAGTTGACAGGAATTGGTGACAGCATTGAAAGTGTCTGTGCTGTGAAAAAATTAAGCGACCAAGGCCAGGTCATGGAGGATAGAAAGTAATGTTCAAAACAGAGATGAAGACCTGTCAGCATGGCTGCACAGCCACAGGGCCAGAGGAGGCATTGCCTTTGTGACTAGAGTTCGAGGCATTCAGCAATTGCTAGCGTGCCAGAAACAGATGTGGTGAGGTCAGTGGATTCTCACATTGAGTAGAAGGAATTCAAGGGAATGACAATTTTTTTTTGTTACTGGTTTCAAATGTGGATGTGGAGGGGTGGGGTGGGAGGGATTCTCTGTGTGGCTTAGGGCTGTGAGAAAAGGTTGGGTTTTGTGATTCTGTGTGTATTCACCTCCAAAGTGTGAAGATTGAACATCATCAAATGCTTTCTTGAAAACGATTATCTATACAGGTTTAAAGCAAGTGTATCATGTAAGCATATTTCCATAAAAGTATGTGACTGCTTTCAGGTGGTGCGTGCCATTTGCATCCTAAAGCATCCAGTGCCAGACACGAACAATGCAACGTCGGTGCAGATTATCCTTCCTCAGGGGCACGCTCGACAGGAAAGATGGTGAGTTTTCTTCTCTTTCCTTTCTTTTGCCCCTCAGTCAGAACCCTAGGTTTTACTATTAGTGATATTTTGGAACTGGTGACCAGTTTAATCTATGTTAATGGTACATTTTGTTTTCAGGGAAGGATATCCCAATTATGTTTACACAACTCAGGCAGGGGTGGCAAGATGGCTGCCCGCGAGCTGCTGCTGTCTTTCCTCGAGAGTTATGCCGTAATAATGTTGGGACGACCACAAATCGTAAAATAAGATAGTAAAAAAAGGATGACCCAGTCTGGTAACGATCATTGTGACAGCAGGAAAAAAACCACCCTGCAAACTAATGGGGAGCACCTTGCTTGATATGTGACTGATTGGATGTGTTAGCGATCCCCCATCCCAACACCCAACGCCACGCACTGGGCCCAAACCTCTGTTACTCCCGATAGCAGTAATTTCTCCCCGGCCGCAGGGCCCACTTTTTGTTGTGCCTTTCCCCTTTCTCGCCCGTTGCTTTTTTCATCCGCCTGGTGGTGATGATGCAAGTGTGTGACTACCATAGCTACATCGAACCTCTGAACAGCCTCCGTCGGGCTTATCCACTACCTGTTGTAAGACGATTTTAGCGATGAATGGTGAGGTTGGAGCTTGACTCCCCTTTCCGGCACGTACTCCTGCCACTGTACTTGCCGCCTGGCGCGTGCGACTCACTTTCTACGGTTCTCGAGTGGCCGCAGGCTGAAGGCCACGTTGTGGTCAAGGTCAGCCAATTTCTATGACCGCGATTTAACGCCCCCAGCATGAGGCCACATTGCCTGCGAATGCCCCGCGCCTTCCTTCCTCTTCCTTACATCGCCATGGCTCGACGCACCGATATGCGGCCGATTCTTGTGTTCTGGTTATCCCTCTTTTAGTTGGAAATACCTGTTGGTTTGCACGTAGTTCAAGCAGATGACCACAGCCGTCTCTTGCCTTGTCACGCTCTGCACCACTGGTTGCAGCCGTCTTTGTGATTTCTGGCCTCGAGTTAGGTCACGCAGTATTCTGGGTCAGTTCCTCTCGGTCAGCCCCTGACAGTCACGCTCCCAGACAGGGCTTTCCGTGTTGCTATGTTTTGCCACGTGCCATTTTTTTGTGTGATGTTTTGGTGTTCGGTGTGGTAATTTTTTCGTCATTTCTATGCTAATTTGGTCATGCGCCCCTGTGGTCCGTTTTTCCTTTTCCTGCCCGACACGTGGTTTTGTGGTTTTGTTGTTTTTCTGAGAATTGTCTTTGATGAATGCCCTCTTTCTCGTTGTGTCTTGCCCCTTCGCCGTTTGCGCTCGCGTGCCCCGGGCGGGCGGGCGGCCGGGGGCCCCTGTCGCGTGGGCACCCCACCTGCGGCGACGGCCCCCCCCCGTGGCCCTACCTCCATGAGTCGGTTGCATTTTAGTGAGGCTAGCACACGTGCCTACCGTGTCAGCACTTCCACGGCTGTTTCCCACCGCGCAGACCCCCTGTCTTTTGTCTGAACCTTTTCGGTCTACATACTGCTTTTGTGTGTTGGTCGCCCCGCCGATGTGCCCTGCCCCGCTGTATGCCACCTGGTGTTTTTGGCTGGACTTTTTATAGATAGTGCATTAGCAAACCCCCTCCGTTTCGCGCTTTGTCCAGAAACGCCATTCCTTCACATTTTTTTCTCTGCCTCCCGCAGGTCCCCTGGCGGTTTCGTGCTTTGTTTTCTAGTCCCCTCTTGCGGCGGGATCAAAGTTCAATCATGGTGCTTCCCAACCGCTCCTTCGCCCTCCTTTCCCAGTATGCCCGGATCCCTTTGTCGCACTGCTTTTTCAAACCCCCCTAATCACGCACTGCTGCATATGCCCCACTTTTAACGGTTCTTTCTTTGACGTTGCTGACACTGCCAAGCTCTGGGCTTCCAGCGCCTTCGTCTGCAAAGCTCAGTGCACGGCATGGCTGGTGCCTGCTCATGCGCTGAGCCTCGGTTGTGGTCGCGGCGGGCTGAGTATGTTGCGCCCAGTACATGGGCCTTGTGATCTGTGGTATGCTATGGTATAGTTCCTTCATCAAAGCCACCCCCCGCGCAACAACACTATTGCATTCCCTAAGCATTTATGCTTCTCAGCATGGGAGACTTTGCCCGGACCGGTTACTTCTTTTTTTCAATCTCCCCGCCATTTGGTTGGCTGTGAGTTGCCGTGCTAAATGATTTTTACAAACTCGTTTGCCGGCATTTTGTGTCAATCGTGGCAATGGCAGTTTTTACCGGAGGGTGAAGGACCTCCACATGCGCCTCTGCGCTTATGCCCTCCGTTTTCAGATGCATTCCGAGACCACAGTCAATAACCGCGTGTTGAGAGCGTCCTGACGCGAGCCCCCCCTTGAGACACCCAACTGTTTTGAAGGACTGCTCTTGTCTGCTTTTGGGCCTTCATCTCGTCAGTTTATTCCTCCCTCCGCTATCCATATTCAGTCCAGGGTTGTTGTCATCCATACTACCTGCCTTGCAGTGCCGCCAGGTTGCCACACGCGGGACCTTTTGGTTTCTCAAACTCGTGCCGAGGCCGTTGCGCCAGCCTTTGTGCCCCGCCCCGATTTTGCGCCTTTTAGCCTGTTTCCGCCGGGTCCGGTCGTTGCGTACTCCGATCCGGTGTAGATACAGTGTTTTTCTCCCTCCTTGTGGCGCGCTGGTGCACGCCGAGATTTACGTTCTCCAGCTCTCTTGAGCTTTCATGCTCCTCGAGTTCCTCCTTTGGCCTGGGCGACTCCTGCCTGATGAGGTCCCCCGTTGCTGCCTTTCCGTCCTCCCCCGTCGCTCCGTGCCCGCCCGGCCACCTGCTCGCTATCGCGCGCCGACGGGCCCCCCTCCCGCGATGCTGACCCCTATGTTGAGCCTGATGCAGAATGCCTGCCGGTCCCGGCAGGCTATCTTCGCACGGCGACATGCCGTTTGGCGCCTCCCACGTTGGGCTGCAACTGTGCAGGGGCCCCTCCCAATCCCTGCAGCCTTTCTTCCCCGCCCTCCCGGTTTACGGCGGCATTATCGGGTCCCGGTCGTCTGACCCCCGCGCCCCGGTACCTCAGATCGGCCATCGTCCGTATTGCCCCACGGAAGGCCCCCCGTCTGTGCGTGGTGTGGTGCCGCCCCTTCCTACCCCCCTACGGTGTTTTGTTTTTCCTGTCCTCCTACCTCTTTGTCCTGTTGTTTTCCGGTGTGTGCCACACCCCTCGCGTGTGGGTTTTGAGCACGTTCCCCTTTCTGCTGCATCTTTGCGGGTTGATGGCCCTGGCCCTACCGTTTCGGGGCTCCGTTGTGAGATCGGCACGTTGCCCCCGGACTGGCGTTCACATACAGATACGGGGCTGCGTTGAATCTCCTTCGATGATGCAGCCTTGCTGCCCCCTTGTTGGGTTCGCTTAGTCCTCCGCATGCTTCTGGGATCTTTGTGCCGGCTGTTCCGTGCTAACTCTCCCGTCTTTAGCATTTTTTTGGACCGATCGTGGGTATTTTGTGCTTTTGCCGCTGACATGATGCTTCGAGTTTGTTTGGTCCCTCGGGTGCCGGGTTTCAAAACGGCATCAGGTTTTGCCCGCCGCGTGTACCGCGTCCCCTGGCTGGGTTTCGTTTTTTGGCTGCCACCCTCTTTGCACAACATTTCAACCCTTCTTTGGACTGGCGTTCCCTGTTATATAAAATTTTCTGCCTTCGGGATTGGTGTGGCAGCCCGCGCCCCGCAATTCCTTTTTCCCTATGGTCAGGGCGTCATCATTTTTCTCTCTGTCCCCTCCCGGTTCTCACTGGCGTCGTCCCCTTTTCTTTTTTCCTCTTTCCACCATCGTTTACATTAGACACTCAGTCACATTTCACGTTCTCCAGTAAGTTGTTTTTTTCCCACGCGCACCTACTTATCGTGAGGGTGTGTGTCCCAGTCATGGTGATGTGACCTTGTGAAACCCATGTCGTGTTGCAGACATCTGGGACTCTGCGTGGGGCTACACCACTTTTGCCTCACATTGTCTCCGGTGCTCAAGCGTGCCCACTACTCTGGACTGTATGGTCAGCACCCTCACCTGGTAGGCTCTTCCGCTCAACCCTGAGGTCTCTAGCTGGTTACCAGGGTTGGATTCTTCTAGACTTCATATGAGGCCCCCCCTCACTTTAGTTGGACTGCTCCTGTGTCCTGGCTTCGCTTACCAATGCAAGTGTTGATAATGTCTGTGTGCTTGTGGTCTGGTTGGGTGGTCCCATCTAATAGTTTAAGTTGGTAGCAATTTGAGATTATCCACACCAAAATGTTGTGTGTGTCTATTTTGTAGATGATTATAAAAATTACTCCCACTTCTCGTGTTACTGAATGATCACGCCTGGCAGAAGCAATCTACTACTCCTTCGCTTGCATTGCTTTGTGCGTTAGCGCTGTGTAGCCCAAAGGATGCTATAGGTGCAGCTGTGAGACCTGGGTCTGAACAGTCAGCGAGATCATAGGCTGCAGTGGGCTGTGAGAGTGTGTGCTAGGGCTTTAGGGATGGTGGCATTTAGGCGGGTCATGTTAGGATGATGGCTCAGGAATGCTTCGGCATGAGGTTAGCTGGGAAATAGTGTCGCGGTCGGTTGGTTTATCCCTGTCACTGTGGTATATGGGTGTGTTTTTCTGGCGGGTCAGGTAGTTTTGCGTTCTTTACAGGTTTGTTTCCATTTATGATCTACTGTGGAGCCAATTGGATTCGATCCGGTTCTGCTGCAAGTAGTATCAGGGTTGAGTCGGTGCGAGTGAGGGTGCTCCGCTGTTGCGCGCACTTATTTGCACACTTCACAGCCACTCATGTCGGTCGTGCGATTTAAAAGTGCACGTCCACAAGACAATAGGTTGACATTCCAGCCTAACGACAGATTCTGTACATCGTCGCTTCCTCATCGCAATCTTTTGGGCGCTGCCTTGTGTGATTTGAGCTATGTTGTAATTTCGCCTTGGATTATCGGAACAACCCAGTGTCGCAGTGCATAAATATTCTGTTGGCTATTTTTTTGCTAGCCTATACATCCCCATCCACAGTGAGCTTTACATACGACAACGGGGCTGTACTTTATGCTGTCAGATTTTGATCACTTTGATGCACCGATTTCCGTGTCTGTATTTTGAGCCTACCTTTGGTGGACACAGGTTCTTGGTCGCGATGCCCCGCGACCACACGAGCGCACACAAGTTATGTCGCACGCCGGCGACCACACACACACGCCCACACACCGCACGTCACACAACTCACACTACACACACACACACACACACACACACACTATAAGGCACTTGCTTGACCCCCATCCTCAAAGACCCAGTGGCCGGCCACCTATAACCTGTAGCGGATATCTCACTGCCTCGTAGGAGGGCTCCCCTGGGCCGTGTGAGGAAGGGGGAACAGCGACATGACGTTGGGTGAATATGGGGTGAAGGAAATGCACGAAAATTTGTTGAATCTGCCTCGATTCAAAACTGGGAACAAACTTAAATAGCACACTCGTTACCTGTTCCATCTGATAGACGTATTGTTATTGAAAATGTAGAAAAGTAATGACTATTTCAGAGGTCACAAGAGCAGATAAATGTCGCAGTGTTCAGAATAACGAACGATGCAAGCAGATGGATGCCTCTTTTCTTTTTTCAGATGGAAAGACCCTGCTGACAACTGGGAAGTCTGGTCTCAAATACTGGTGTGCATGCGGTAAGTCTTTACGACAGATGTGAAAGAGACCAACACTTAAAACAAGTTAGGACCGAAATGCTGAAAGATAGCTTGTAGTGCGCCAGAAATCAGAATGTGGAGACGGATGATAAAGTGTAAACAGGAATCCCACGTGAACAAAAGAAGAAGATATTGCATCGGTCACCAACCTGACGAAAATAACTGCAATGACTGGTAGCATGTTACAGCAAAAGTTTTTAAAGGGGAAAACCTGGTTTGTTTGACTGTCTGCAATGTGTGCCATTCCTGTCAGTCTTGGTGGTGGGAATGATGTGGCCTTGGCAGCTTCACATTGGAAGAATACAGGTGTTCCTGAAAAAACTGAAACTTTCCTGTTTGTCTAGATTTACATCATCGGAGCCCCGGATTGAGAGATTTAGGTAGGCATGTTGTATAGCTTTCCTCCTTTGGCTACATTATGTTTTCTACCACCTCCCTGGTCAAAGCCTTGCTACGAGATAGACAAACCAGCACGGTGCGTTCACACCCTCAGTGGCAGAGGCAAAGAAAAGGACCAGCAGAGAACAAAGAATTACCAGAACAGAAATAATGAAAGTATATACACCACACAGACTCATGAATTCATGTTTTTACACCACAGAGTTCATCACCAAGTCCTACGATGCACTCTTGTCCACTTGAGACCACTGCGAGGACGTAGTGGACATGTACAAGAGGATAACAAGGCAAGACTTTGACTTCTCCAGGTGAAAACACCGGAGAAGAAAACAAAAGGGTGCAAGTAAACCCCCAGAGGGCAAATGGCAAGCCATGGGCAGGGCGCTGCGGAAGGACGAGCCAACCTGCTGAAAAAATACGCTGTGAGCTGAGGTCATGGACAGTGTTCCACCAGGCCGGATGCATCGCTCAGGAGCTGCACTAGTAGATGAAGATGGTGCATTGTGTTGATGAAATAGCTTTGTCATGCATGGTGATGTTACAGGTATAGTTTTGTCATGCGTGATCGATGTTACAGGTATCTCTAGCAAAAGTCTTTCCTGCTTCCCATTTCCTGTCAACTTAGTAGTGTCATGTGGGCCAAGAAAAAAAAAAAGATGAAGTAGATATTGTGTGCAAGTGTATGCGACGCATGTCCATATTTGTGGTTTCGTTTGTAGTTCTCTTTCTTGACATGTTCTTTCTTTCTCTTTGTTTGCTCCGACTTTTGCTTTCTTTGCACGCAAGACATTAGTGCTACTTTTTTCTTTCTTTCTTTCTTTTTCAAAATGCCTACACAGGTTTGTTTTGATTGTGACGCTGAATGATCTTGCCATTTTTACTTTTGTATTTCATGCTCAGCGTTTTGATTTGACATCACTCACTAACTCGTCAATGATGTATTCTCCTTTAATCCCATCTGTCCTCATTGTTTTCCCTCTCCAGCCTCCAGATTGCTTTAGAGTGATTTGCTTAGAGTGAACTCTGAATATACAACTGGTTGGGATGATTTGAGCCGAGTTGAAAGAAAGGTTGTATGGAACCGATAGACTGGACATAGGAATACAAGCATGCCAAAAGATTTCTACAAAAGAAAGGAATTTCCATCAACAGTTCTATCTTGCCCAGTAAATAGAATTTGAACATCTACACACATCTGTCAAACCAAGCTGGTCATCAGAATTACTTGTCAAATGATGAAATTCAGTCAGGAGAAAATTCAAAACCAATATCAGTCCATTGGTGTTTTCGTATCTAGGTGACGCACAAACTGTCATAATTTAAAACACACAGACACATGAGTAAATGAAGAGAAGAAAAACAATTAAGGATGTCCTCGTACACTTAAACAAGAGTAAATAAAGAGTGGAGAAAAAAAATGAAAGGATGTTTTCAGATATAAAGTGAGGGTAAATCCTGTACAGCCAGTTGTGGCTAAAGTGAACTGTTGATCTTCTTCGTCCCTACCCCCTTCCCTCCTGAGGAATGAAATGGATTTGGATCTGGTGGTGTTTTATGGTTGGTCAATTGGTCACAGCTGTGTATGGGCTTTTCCTTCCCATGTCACACTTTGTGTTTTATAACAAGGCATTTTTTTTTTTTACATAAATGTGTATAATCATCATGAGTAGTCTTGGAAGTAAAATTATGGTGCATGTTTTTTTGTCAAAAACTTGTAATCATCATGAGCTAGTCGTGAGGTAAAATCATAATTATGTTTTTATCTCTTGTACTTTTTGATAGGCATTATTCTGAATAAATGACATGGAAAGTCTTGTTGCTGTTGTAAATTTAGTTCTCTTGAGTTATTTGAAAGTCAACGGGGATGGTAGTGTCTCATTTCTTTTTCCTTCTTTTGTGTTTTATTTGGCATTGTTTGGTGTAAATGGTGTGATCATTGTGTTGATCCGAAGGTTTTTTTTGCTTTTTTTTTTCAATCCTGAGTGGGGATAAACAAAAAAAAGCATCTCATATGCTTTTGCTTATGTGCATTTTAATTACTTTTAAGTGAACCCAAGACACAACAGTATTTCTCCTTTTTTGTGTGTTTTTTTTTTTGTTGTGGGTGAAGTTAGTACACATTATTGATGGGAGTAAAGAAAAAGACTGTCCGTTTTTTCCTTTTTTTCCCCCCATACTTTCATACACAATATCATTGTTTTGTTTATGGGAGATGAAGCATTTGCACTGTGATTTAAAGGAATGTTTTCATTCCTGCGTTTTGAGATTATCCTATACACTTATTTGTGTCTTGATTCCACAAGCTTCTGTCTTGCAAGGGAGCAACTATGTTTCATCCCAGTTTATTGTGCTTATTGTTATTATTTTGACAATTGTATTCAGCAAGGGCGCAAGTGCAAGATTATTTGAGGCTTGGGTTTCACTTTTTGGTTTTTCATACAAGCTACAGTACAGTATTTGATGTCCAGTGTCAAGAATGCAATTTTTTGAGTAATTGTATGCGTACGCAATCCCATCTGGTAGGACTTTGACAGTTGTTTTATGTCATAGTCTGTGATTTAAGAGAGTCTTTTCTTAGTGTCATCGTATGCTTTTTTGTTTGCTTGAAAGGGTTTGATTAGGATGGGTCAACCAAGGCTGAGAAAATTGTGGAATTGTATTGCAGGCTGTATTTTCTATTTTCACAATAGACATACAGGGCGTTTTGCTTTGAAACTATTTCAAATCTTGTGTGTTTGGATAGTATATGAGGAGTGTCATGAAGCATTCATGAAAAAGCAGACATTAAGAAAGGGAAAGTATCGGAAAGGGTAAAATATTAAGTGGCTTATTCCACCAAACAGTATGATGTTGTAACCAACAAGGACAGTTTAATCACTTCCAGGGAATTTCTGTGATTTATATATGCCTTCTCATTGTTTCTGGTCATTATTGTACTTGCACATACATGCAGTAAGCCTCAGCACTTCCTGTTATTCCTCTTTCCTTTCTAGAACATTTGTTTTTTTAATATTTTGTGACAAATAAAAAGTTTCTACTGATCACAGACTCCATAATTCTGGATGAAGTTTGCTCAGAACAACATAATCTCAGTCTCGGTTGACGCACACCCATTCAAGTACTTAGGTTGTTTCAATTGCTAGTATTCATTATTGATATTGTTCTATGATGTTATTCTGTTATGTAAATTTTGAACTGTCTCATCCTTTTTTTTTTTTGTCCATTGATCTTGCTCTGTTGTGATTATTATGGCGTAATTTATTTGCCCAAAAATGTGCATGCCTGGATGAATCAAGGTCTGGTCAGACATGGGTTGATTATTTCTGTCATTGATTGCTGCCTGCAGTGGCAAATCTTGTGCAGTCTCGCGCACATCTATGCCGAGCTTTCTATGTATAACTGGTACACAGTCGTTGCAAATTACTAGTCATATAGACAGTATTAATGAAATACAAAAAGAACAAGGAATGTTGGATATACAGAAGATGATGGGTTTTACACGATGTTTCAAGTAGTCGCATGAGCATATCATCGCCACCTGCTTTTTGACTCACATCATGTAGATCTTTGATAACAAGCGCTCACATGGAATCGTCTCGATGATGTAAACAGTAAACTGCATGCAAGAAGTAAGAGTTTAGACATTCTTTTGACCGCTTGTTAGAGTAATTTGCACTATGCTTTTTTGCCTTCCTGCTTGAAAGGTACAGATGTCTGACATTAAACAAAAATGATTTTAAGAGTCAGGTGCCATGTTGTCTGAGCAACTCTTGGAAGCAATCCTACAGGGTGTTTTGTGACATAATTTGGTCCCCCACCATAGATCCTCCTCTTTCCTTGACCTGTGCTCCTTTTTGACTATATGCCTGCTTTTTTTTCCTTCTTCATTGACAGATGTACATTTTGCTCTCTATTCTGGTCTTATGCATGATCATCACCATCAGAATAGCACACCTCTGAGATGGGTGTTGGGTGGGTCCCCCCCCCCCCATAAAAACGCTACTTAAACATAGCTTTTCACTTGTCAACAGTTGTAGTGGAACAGTTTGCAATATAGAATGCCAGTAATGACACATACATAGTTTATGCTGCTATGATAAATGTATGACTAGCTTTTTTTCCTTTCTGATTTTGCCTATCGCTTATCAACAGGCTTTCTGTTTTTCGGCTTTGCGGACTGCTTTGTTGACATGTCATGAAGGAACATGTATGTTATGATTCATATGCCATTCGCTGTTGCACCTGCTTCACTACCGTCATGATAAGTTGACTGAAAATAAAGGAACAAAAGAGTACCCGCTTGTTCTGTGTTGTCAGTTTGTACTGTCAAGTGAGAATATGATTATTATCAAAATTATCTTCACTTTTTTCGTTTTGAGGTGGTAGTTCTCTTTTGTTTTTGTGGTAGTTGTTTATTGGGAATCAGTGGTTGTTATGAAAGTAAAATTTCCTGTGCACAACCAATATATATATATATATATATTTCAAAGATACACATAGATGTGCTGAAATTTTTGTTAACTGTGCTCAATCAAAATGTTCCAAAGATAGGCAAAAATATGCCAAAATTTAATCTGACCGGGTTCCTACATTTGACTTACTTGAAATGTGCTGGGAGAAAGGGAATGTACTAGGGTCCACACTTGTATTATATGAATCAAAACAACACATGTATACTAAAAGTTTACACTGTAATCCCCACACAATGGCCTCTCGAAATATCCTCTCTCTCTCTCTCTTACAAACTTTGTGCCTCTGCTGTCTTGATTCAATGCCTCTTCCTTCAAAGGGAATCGCTCTCCTATATGTGACTGCAGCGAGTATCCTTGCAGGGCATATGCACTCATGATGTGCCTGCTGACCAAAACTGGGTTTCTCTCCTTTTTCTGACAGGCTACATTCCAGCAAAGAGAAGATGCTTGGAGACAAGACATAGTATATTATGCACTCGCTTAAATATGCATAGCTACCAAGTTTCTGGAGTCATCATTACGGAACCAGGGGATAAAGCGAGTGTGTAAGGTAAGGTAAGGTAATGTTGCTTATAGCCCAGCCAACCGCAAAGGGCCATATCGGGGCTGTCACCGCATTGAAGTCAATTCACAAGTCATTTATTCAACCAACTTTTTAAATATACATCTTCTAAAAAACACATCCAAATTTTGGTTAAAAAAAATCTTTCCATTATAAAATCTCGGATCCAATGAAAAAGGTTGATCTCTTTCAAGAATTCAAAGATCGCATCAGGTGGAACATCTCTGAACAAGGTTTTCATGGAATCTGCTGTAAAATGTTTGTGTCTCACATCATGCAAGTGCCAACACTCTAAAAGAATATGTTTCATTGTGAGTGGAACATGACATGGAATGCACCATGGCGCTTCTTCACTCTTTAAAAGGTACGAATGAGTAAAATATGAATGGCCAGTGTGCAGCTGACATAGAACCGTTCCTTCTTTGCAACCACCTGAGGTGGATGAGAGGGCAGATCTGAAAGAGTTTGGATGGATCTGAAAGAGTTTGTTATACATCTGTGTATTCTAATCCTCCTGCCAGAGGTATCTGACATAATCATTAACTTTTGGTTTCAGATCTGTGCGGGAGATAGATATATGTTAGTTTCCCTGTTGTAGCGTTCTTGGCTACACATGACTCGAGCCAGAACGATATTGCGACCTTCCGCTTTCAACGTGGTAAAAAGTTTTTTTAAAAGTGTTCAAGTTCGGGATGATGGAGATTACAGCCAGCTATTGCCTCCAAAGCTGACATCGAATCTGACAAAATCAAAAAGTTCTTGTTTGTGAATTGAGAGATTATCTTCAATGCTAGAACCAGGCTGTAAGTTCAGCAGAGTAAACAGCAAGCATCTGATGGAATATGTTCTGATAGTATTTGAGAAGGAGCACCAGGGCAACAGGCTGCACAGGCCACTCCGTCTTCAGACTTGGAACCATCAGCGAATATTTTCTGAAAGGATGGGAATTTTGAACCAAGATGGGCAAACAATGCCTTGTATGCCAGAGAGCTGGTGGATTCTTTGCAAGAGCTGCAAGAGATCAAAGCGAATTTTGGTGTGAAAAAGGTCCACGGTGGCTTATCTGGAAACTTGGAGAAGTCGGAAACAAGACCTAGATCAAGACCTGCATTCTGCGCATGGGGCTGCATATGAAGACCAAACGGAGGAGTACAGTTGTGATTTTTTTTTTTTTTAATTTTACTTTGAAACTGAGGGTTAAAAACAGTCATAGACAGAGTTTTCTGGTCAAAGAACAGTCCGAAATAGTAAGGATAGTTTCAGCCTGCGGTCAGATAGTGAGGGTTGACCTGCCTCTGCGTACAGGCTGTACACAGGGCTGGTATGGAATGCTCCAAGACAGAGACAAAGCCCTTGATGGTGAACAGGGTCCAAGAGTTTCAGGTAAGAGGGTCTTGCAGAGCCATATACAGCACAACATAGTACACGTTTTGAAAATATAGCAAGATTTGGCACAGAGATTTTGGTAGGCCCCTTGCATAGGGTATTGACAGCCTGCGAGAGACAACACGTTGAGCCTTCTGGCACTGATTGTGGATTTGTTGGCACTCAGCATTACACCAGGGAATATTTGTCATCTGAGGTTTAGTAGTAGTGGCGGGAACGATATTTTTGGCACAGCTGATGATGATGTTGGTCAAGGTTTCAGCAGGGTGAGGACTTGAAGAACCTTATCTTTCACTAATTCTTTTTGAATGTTCGTAGAAAAAAAAGATCCCAGTTGGCTTTTCTAAAGGTTAAGACGTCTGGTAAAATTATCTGTTCTGACATTTTATGTCTCAAGACTATTGGAAAATGGTCACTTCCAAGTAGATCATCATGAACACTCCAATCAAAGTCCAAGACCAGTGAGGGATTGCATACTGACAAATCGATGCAAGAAAGAGTGCCATTTGAAGAATGCAGATATGTTGGGGAGAGCCATCATTCAGACAGCACAGGTCAAGCTCAGAGAGGACATCCCCAGAAGAAGACCTCAGGGACAGAAGTCTACACTGCCCCAAAGAGGAGAGTGGCCATTCAGGTCCCCTTGAAGCAAGAAAGGTTGTGGGAGTTCTTAGTGAAGAGGGGGCAGTTTGACTTTTGACTGAAAGCATTTTTAATCCCCCTGTTTTCTGTTGATACATATGGGGTTTACAAACAAAACCATTTTCCATAATTATATAGTATTGCCAACATCCACATAACACAATGTAAGCTTTATTCTGCAACACTTTAACATTCTGATTTAAAAAATCCCTAAACGCTACATTCTAAAAGTAATTTTAAAATTCTGGAGGCTTTTTTCCACACAAAAAAGGGGAAAGTTTGTATTATACTCCCTGTTTGGCTAGTATACTTACCATGTCTGGCCATAGTAGCATTCAACGGCAGTTAGTTAGCTCTGAAAGGCTGAATTTTTGTGGGCTAATGCAGTAATAAGACAGTCACGTGATGCCCACCCTACTTCCGCCAGAGAAAAGAAGCTGGTGTCAACTTCCTGTTCTTCATTCAGCGAGGCATATGCACAAGGTAGCCCCGAGAACCATAGCGCTACAGGGGAAGGTAGGGCGGGCATTACACTCTGACATGGTAAGTACACTAGCCAAATAGGGAGTATAATACAAACTCCCCATTTTGGCGTCATATACTATACCATGTCAGACCATAGCAGAATTTAAAGGAATTGGAGGAGGGCCGAGTGCCATAATGGTTCTTGGGGTTAGAGGGCGGAATAGATATTGCTGCATTAGCTGCCACAAAAGAAATCCCTTTTGAACCATCAGCCCTGTCATGCGGATATCCCTTAAATAAAAGTTTATGAAGGGATTTTCCAAACGCCATTAGGCTGCCTCCAGAGGGTGGCGCAAGGGGAAAGAGTTCTGGAAACGCTGCGGAAGTGGCCAGCGCTCTGACCTCATATGCCTGGGGAGATAAGACGGGGAGATCCTTATACGCCTGGCAGATATGGGGAGTTTTTATTATATTCCCTGTTTGGCTAGTATACTTACCATGTCAGACCATAGCATTCAACGGCAGTCAGTCAGCTCTGCCAGGCCGAAATTTTTGTGGCAAATGCAGTCATAAGACAGTCATGTGACGCCCACCCTATTTCCGCCAGCGGAAGAAGCCGATGTTCGCTTCCTATACCTCATTCAGCAAGGCCTGTGCGCAAGGTAAAGGTAACCCAAAGAACCTGGCGCTAGAGGGGAAGGTAGGGCGGGCATTAGAGTCTGACATGGTAAGTATACTAGCCAAACAGGGAGTATAATACAAACTCCCCATTTTGGCGTCATATACTATACCATGTCAGATGATAGCAGAACTTAAAGAAATCGGAGGAGGGCCGAGCGCCCTAGTGGTTCTTGGGGTTAACCGATATGGCTGCACTGGCCGCCACAAAGGAGATCCCTTTAGAACCATCAGCCCTGGTCATGCGGACATCCCTTAAAAGTTTATAAAAGGGTTTTCCAAACGCCACTAGGCTGCCTCCAAGAGATGGCGCAGGTGGACAGAGTGCTGGAACGCTGCAGAAGTGGCCAGCGCTCTGACTCATGGGCCCGGGGAGAAGGGACTGGGAGACCCTTGTACGCCTGGGAGCAGGCAGATCTCACCGTATTGGAAAACCACCTAGAGATAGTGCCAGCCGAGATACTCTTCCTTATTATTGGGGTTGATAGAAATAAGGAGACGTCTTTGGGAGAAGCGCCTGGGGCATGAGCGTTCCCAGTAGTATCTCAGGCACCTGGAAGGGCACAGGTCCATGTCTCCCCCACTCTCCCCTCTTCCTAAGATATCTGCTAGCGAGCGGATGATGATGACGGGGAAGGCGAGAGGGCGTGCCCGTTCCTGATTCTTTGCTAAGAACTCTGGAAGGAACTTAAGTGAGACAGAGCCGTCCCTGTGGATGGCAATGTCTCTGGGGTCCTTGCTGAGGGCATGAATCTCACTTCGTCTTCTGGCCAAGGCCAGGGAGAGAAGAAAGGTGGTCTTGAAGGAGAGGAGATCAAAGGGAAGGGTGGCTATGGGCTTGAATGGGGTTTTCTAAGGGCGTCTAGCACAAGGAATAGGTCCCAAAGGGGAATGCGCCTAGGGGACTGAGCTTCCCGTAGGGCCACCCCCCTAGATACCTCTCTGAGAAGGAAGTCATTCTCAAAGGAAGGGCCACCGAGTTGGCAGACGGTCGTGCAGATAGCAGACCTGTAGCCCCGAATGGAGCTAGCAGAGAGCTTAAGAGAGGAAGATAGGCAGGATAGGAAATTGCCTATCTGAACGTTTGGAAGGGTGGTCGTGGGGAACCGAGTTATCAGAACACCAAGCGACCCATCTCTCCTATCGGTAGTTGTAGAGGAACTCAGTGCTGGCCCTATGTGAGGCATAGGCCAAGTCACGTAGTCCCTGTGAGGCTCCTGCCCCTGTGAGGGTGTCTAGGATGGACTGGGATCTGTCCGAGAGGGAGGTAGGGGCAGGTGTTCGCACTTGGGCTGGCATAGAAGCCAAGCATGTAGGCAAAGCATCTGGGGGTGGAGGAGTGAGGGAGACCTGAGCGGGGCTGCCTCAGCATGTCCCACCGAGGGTTTAGCTGGAGGGGTGGAACATGAGTGAGAGACTTGAGGTCTGGAAACCAGGACTGGGTCGGCCACCAAGGGGTGATGAGGATGAGCCTGGGTCTTTCCAGCCTCACCTTCCTGATCACCTTGTGGAGGATGGGGAAGGGGGGAAGGGCGTATGCTATAAGGCCCGCCCAGGGAAGGGAGGGTGCATCAACCGCATACGCTTGGGGATCGGGGACGGGAGAGACATAAATCGGAAGATGATGGTTGAACCTGGTCGCAAAGAGGTCGACCATAGGCTTGAACCAGTGTTCCCACACTGCAGTCAATGTCAGCTTGTTCAGGGTCCACTCTGTGTGCAGAAGAGACCCTGACCGGCTGAGAAAGTCTGCCAGGATATTGCATGTTCCCGCTATGTGTCTCGTGCGGAGGGTGATTCCCCGCGCATGACACACCATCGAAGGAGGGCCTCTGTCCGCAGTGAGATGCCAACGGAGTGAGCCCCTCCCCCTCTGTTGACCTAGTGAGCTACCGACGTGTTGTCCGTGAGGAGAACAAGTCAGTGAGTGATGAGATGTTGGAAGCGGAGGAGGGCCAGTCTGACCGCTTCCAGTTCTAAGACATTGATGTGGAGACATGCCGTCGGCGTGTCCCACACTCCCGAGGCATGGCTGTCCTCCAAGTGGGCCCCCCCAGCCAAAGTTGGAGGCGTCCGTGTAGAGTTTCAGTGGCTGAGTTGGGAGA
Organism: Conus betulinus; assembly: GCA_016801955.1. NCBI lineage: Eukaryota > Metazoa > Mollusca > Gastropoda > Neogastropoda > Conidae > Conus > Conus betulinus. The sequence goes on along the minus strand of JADBJO010019452.1, from coordinate 15,585 downwards.
GAGATGGGAACCCCGGTGGTAAGTGTGGACAGATTGAGCCACTCCTCCGTAGCACAACTGAACCAGTGGCCGAGGGGAATGGTCTGGTCCCAGCGGTCGGAGGTCTGTGACCAACGTTGATGGAACTCCTTCTGAAGCTGGCGCTTGGGGACCCGACCCAGGGGAATGAGGGACGAGAGGGACTCTCCATCATCCCTAGGAGAGAGGTCAGGGTTCAGGCCGAGGTGTGGGATGCCCCTTGGAGGCGGGAGATGAGGTCCACTATCAGGGTGGACCTCTCCAGGGTAGGGGAGACCTGCATGGAGATGGTATCAAAACTCATACCCAGGAAGGAGAACCTCTGACTGGGAGTGAGTTCGCACTTGTTGGGGTTGGTAAACGAACCCCAGCATGGAACAGAGGCTCAGGGGGCGGTTGGTGTGTGCTCAGCACTGGGCCTGGGAGGGAGCCAGGATGAGCCAGTCGTCCAGGTACACAAGGAGGCGAATGTCCTCCTGTCTGGCCAGGGAGGCCATCTCCTTGAGACAATGCAGCATGATCGTAACCCCAATCAAAGTGTAAACAACACCCGATCACAATCCCAATCCGCGTGTATTAGAACTGTAAGTTTATTACACAAATGAACCCGTGTGTACTAGCACGAGAAATTTTGAGGGCTAAACCACGTGGAGTACAATGGACTTTAGAACGAGGCGAGGCGAAATGGTGGAAAAACACGACGGCGTGGAAGAAAGATGGCAGACGTGGACCGGCAAGTGTTCGATGGTCGAACAGAGTACTGACGCGTGGAGAAAACCCAAACGTGCAGAAAGGCTGTAAAGAAGAGGGAGAATGAATTACCAAAAGGCACAAGATAACTCGAGACCGTGCTGATGGAACTAGCACCGAAAACAAACGAGGGAATAAGAACGCAAGAGTACAACACCGATCGAACAAAGTACTGAAGATCGCGACGATCATGAAAATTAATAAAATAAAAACACAAGCAAAACACAAGCAATCTGTACACAAAGGTAGACGTATAGACGCGACAGAGCACAAGACTTTTCTTGCTTGGGCGACAGGCCGAAGGTGAATGAGGTATAGGAAGCGAACATCGGCTTCTTCCGCTGGTGGAAGTAGGGTGGGCGTCACGTGACTGTCTTATGACTGCATTTGCCACAAAAATTTCGGCCTGGCAGAGCTGACTGACTACCGTTGAATGCTATGGTCTGACATGGTATAGTATATGACGCCAAACTGACCGTCTTGGAAAGCTACTAGAGATGGTGCCAGCAGAGATATCCTTATGATTATTGGGTTGACGGAAATGAGAAGACGTCTCTGGGAGGCGCGCCTGGGGCGTGAGTGTTCCCAGTAGTATCTCAGACACCTAGAAGGGCACAGAGCAAGAAAACCTGTCCTTGTCAGGTGGAAGGCCGAAGCTGAATGAGGAACAGGAAGTTGACACCGGCTTCTTTCTCTGGCGGAAGTAAGGTGGGCATCACGTGACTGTCTTATTACTGCATTAGCCAGAAAATTTGGCCTTTCAGAGCTAACTAACTCACACTGTTGAATGCTACTACAGTCTTGCATGGTATAGTATATGACACCAAATTTGGGATTTCAGGAACAATTTGGGAAATTCCAGAAAAAATTCGGGAGGGTTAGCAGCTGAACGTACATGATGCAAGTTTGTGATGTTTCAAATTTGCACGCAATCAAAATTTTGTCTGTATAGTGAACACCAATTTTCAAGAAAGGCTATAATTCGCTTATCTAAAATCAACATCATCCACATAAACATACCACATGTATACGAATGCACAATACATGACTTCCACTAATCCTGTCAGGACATCAGTTTGGTGGGAATATTTCCCTTAGAACTTATGTTAATGTCACCTTTCATTAATAGTACAATAAAATAAAAAAGACTGAAAGTCCCACAGAACATATTTTGAACAGAGAACCCGACTGCCATTCAGTTCCACTTTTCCAATTTATTACCAACTAAACTGACATGCTCACACAGTCGACCAAATCTAATCACTGCCCAAAGCAATGAAAAAGTGAAACACAAATTCAAAACTATACATCAAAAGTAGGGATGAAATCATTTTTTGTTGAAAAAGCGAATCGTTTCCATGCAATCCACACATTCTCCCAAAGTATTACGCGAATATGACTGCTCTAAAAACCAACTCTGCATTCATTCAAAAACTTTCATCAGTACAAAACGATGGTTAGAAAGAAAAAGGTCCAGAAACACAAGAACTTTCACAAAACTAACACCAATCAATAAAAACATCACACTCGTTTTCTTACGATTTCTCCAAACTACGGTACTCACAATAAACCACTATATTCCTAAACTGGCAATTTTAACATTAAAACTCTTATCATGTAATTCAATTACAGTTATCTCATTTATGAATAAGAGGAATTTTTTTCCAGCTGGACAGGTTTTTTTTTTTGTCAAGTCTATTAAAAAATACCCAGACATGCTACAATGACGACTTGTATGGAAATTACAAAAGAAAAAAATATTTGAGCAGAGAGCTGGAAGTCCAAGTCAACTGCCGGAAGTCCAGAGAAACCCAGTGAACTGGGGGCCATTTCAGAAGTTAAACTATATTTCTACTGTCTGAAAACTTGGTGGTAGTCATTCCACCTTTTCTCTTACTCTCTTAATCCTGTTTCCATTGTTTTGAATGTTGTTTGTCCCGCTGAAAAGAGGTTGAAATGCACTGTATCTTTTGTAATTTGCTTATTTCATTTGTCAGCTCAGTAGTTCTATTTTTGTGTTTATGCTATAATAAAAAAAAATTGTTTTTTTTATCACCCATTGCTTTTAACTATTTGTAATTCATTCACCTGTCTTTGTATCTAAAATGTGTTATACTTTTTTCTCTCGTTCAAATGTATAATGTTTCAAGTTTTGGGTTGCAATCTAACATTTGTTGTGTGAACATGTAAATATGGTGTTCCAATTGAAAATAGCTGTTCAGTCTACAGAATCTATCTGCCCACACGGTTTTTCGTTTTCATGTATTTTTCGGTTACATGTAGTAGCCATTTTCTCAATCTTTCACTGTGGGTGATTTTATTCACTGTGAGGTGGATGGATAGCATCCACTGAACAGACCAGCTCTGCTTGCCTTAACGATATCATCAGATCAACTATTGCATTAATTTACTGTATGCATATCTAAAATGATGTCTACACTTTTGAAAGAGACGTTTACATATTTGATTTCATGCCCCCCTTCTTCAACACAACTTCCAAGAACTTGTACAAACTCAGACATATATATGAAGAACTCTATCACAGCATATTCACTCCTTAAAACCTGCTGATCATTGTTCTGTCTTGAGTCCAATGTGGACACTTGTGCTTGAAAGATTCAGAAGCGAAAAAAAAAAAAAAAAAAAAAGCGGCTGTGATACATTCAAAACGGTCTGCAACTTGAAGAAAGAATAAAATGCAGATAAATATACTGTCCATTCACTCTTGACATCACTTGAAATCTCACGGTCCATTTGCAAAAAATACACCCATCCATAGCTGTATGGGAAAAAAAAAAAAAGAAAGGAAGGAAGGAAGGAAATGTTTTTGTCCATGTCATTAATTAACGCCCGGACTTGGAATGCTGGATCAACCACTGTAGAGTATATCTGAAACAAAAAGTAATGATAATTAATATAAAACAAAACATTAACAAAATGCTTTGTAATCTGAATCAAAACTGCTATTGCAAAATACATAAAAGCGATGGTCAGGCAATAAAAACGACGTTAAAAAGACGGCTCTCACACAGTAGACGATGGCAATTACAACACGCGTTAAATGTGGATGGAAAAATCACACTGTGGAGGTGATGGTATTCACAACACAGATCAAACATATGGCACAACGGATCAGACACAGCACAGTTTTCAAACTGAACTTCTGTTCCATCCCTCTGCTGTGTGAGAACAGCTCATAGGCAATGAAACGTCCTACTGAGACATAAACCAATGCATGTCCACTGTTTTCTCCTTTGTTGCAACAAGAATGAACCAGACGTTTGTGCCACGCCCTCTCGTTGAGTGACCCCTCTCCTCTCATGCCGCATCAAGATAAATGTCCATTGAGCATGTCCGTCAACTGACAGAAAACATGGCTCTACCGCAAAACCCACAAGAACTGTCCACTTTGAGAGCGCAAGAGTTAAGACAGCTGTGATTCAACAACCAGTGGATTCCATCACGTTGCTGTTGAACCTCCCTCATCATGTATACCTGATGCAAATGGCTCAGCTTGCTGACAGACTGTCGAACTCCCTCATCATGTATACCTGATGCAAATGGTTCAGCTTGCTGACAGACTGTCGAACTCCCTCATCATGTATACCTGATGCAAATGGCTCAGCTTGCTGACAGACTGTCGAACTCCCTCATCATGTATACCTGATGCAAATGGTTCAGCTTGCTGACAGACTGTCGAACTCCCTCATCATGTATACCTGATGCAAATGGTTCAGCTTGCTGACAGACTGTCGAACTCCCTCATCATGTATACCTGATGCAAATGGTTCAGCTTGCTGACAGACTGTCGAACTCCCTCATCATGTATGCCCTGATGCAAATGGTTCAGCTTGCTGACAGACTGTCGAACTCCTCATCATGTATACCTGATGCAAATGGTTCAGCTTGCTGACAGACTGTCGAACTCCCTCATCATGTATACCTGATGCAAATGGTTCAGCTTGCTGACAGACTGTCGAACTCCCTCATCATGTATACCTGATGCAAATGGTTCAGCTTGCTGACAGACTGTCGAACTCCCTCATCATGTATCCTGATGCAAATGGTTCAGCTTGCTGACAGACTGTCGAACTCCCTCATCATGTATGCCTGATGCAAATGGTTCAGCTTGCTGACAGACTGTCGAACTCCCTCATCATGTATGCCTGATGCAAATGCTTCAGCTTGCTGACAGACTGTCGAACTCCCTCATCATGTATATCTGATGCAAATGGTTCAGCTTGCTGACAGACTGTCGAACTCCCTCATCATGTATAACTGATGCAAATGGTTCAGCTTGCTGACAGACTGTCGAACTCCCTCATCATGTACACCTGATGCAAATGGTTCAGCTTGCTGACAGACTGTCGAACCTCCCTCATCATGTACACCTGATGCAAATGGTTCAGTTTGCTGACAGACTGTCGAACCTCCCTCATCATGTATAACTGATGCAAATGGATCAGCTTGCTGACAGACTGTCGAACTCCCTCATCATGTATAACTGATGCAAATGGATCAGCTTGCTGACAGACTGTCGAACTCCCTCATCATGTATACCTGATGCAAATGGATCAGTTTGCTGACAGACTGTCGAACTCCCTCATCATGTATACCTGATGCAAATGGTTCAGTTTGCTGACAGACTGTTGAACCTCCCTCATCATGTATAACTGATGCAAATGGTTCAGCTTCCTGACAGAAGTGCGCTTACAAAAAAAACAGAAAACTGCTCAAACTTTTTGTTAACAGGGCTAGAAATTCCCAGACATTTTTTCACTTGTCCCAGGGTCAAACAGATCACAAAATCTGCTTGTCTACCCAAATTTTCGCTGACAGTCACTATGCAAAAAGTCAGTTTATAAATGTAACTACTGTAACGACGGCATGCACTGCATTCATGTGATGCTTGCCTGAGAGAGAAAAATTAGAGGAACAGATATGTCACTTCCACGCCACCCAAGAACAATGCCTGTATGCATAATACAACACACTTCTTCTCTGTGAGACACCACTCTACTGGGGTTCGTTCTGAGAAAGACTGACAAAGGTTGGGGTTGTTTGCGCAAGAGTTGTGTGTGTTTGTGGAGGGGGGAGAGGGAATGGGGGATCGATGATGGGGGATTAGGGGAGTCAAGAGTGGGAAGACGGCAGGTGGTGAAGTAAAATGCAAAAGACGGGAGAGAAATGTGATCTATCTGCACTACAGCTGATTTGAACATCACGCATTTTCACTGATGCTGTCAAAAACTGGTTGACCAGTGGGCAAGTGGACAGAGCATTTCTCTTTGTCTGCCAGAAGGTTACACCAGGTATATACTGAAATGTCTGATGATGCCAAACACAGCTACGTACTGGGTACATAATGAGGACGTCAACAGGTCAAATAGATGACAGGGCATCATGAAACACATTGAACTGACAGCCATCAAAAAAAAAAAAAGGGTCAAGAAGACAGCAAACTAAGCTGAACAGACGGCAATCACAAAATAAGCTAGAGTGATGGCAGAAACAAACTTGATTAATAGAAATCAACCACGGTTAAATATATGTCGCACACAAAAATTGGTTAAATACACGACAATCACGAAACAAGCAAAACTGATAGCAATCACAAAGAGGTTATACTGACAGCATTACAATTTCACTCAAAATGCTAATAATAACCAAACAGGTTAACTGAAGGCAATCACAAAATAGGTTGTAAGATGGCAGTAGTGAGATAGGTTTAACTGATGGCAATCACTGACTAAACAGATGACGACCATTAGGTGGTTTAACTGAAGGCAAACACAAAATAGTAAAAACAGAGGGTGATCATGTGACAGGTTAAACCAATGGCAAAAAATAAATAAATAAATAAACAGCAATCACGAAACAGGTTATGTAAATGGCAAACACAAAATAAAAACAGATGGCAATCAGAGAATCAATTAAAATGGATGACAATCACAAAATCTTTAAAATGGTAACAATCACAAACATGTTACACTATTGGCAATCACAAAACAAGTTAGACAGAAAGCAATTACAAACTGGATTAACTCACAGCAGTCACAAAAGAGATTAAACTGATGATAATTACAAAAGCATATGAAACAGAAAGCATTCACAAAACAACTATTACTACTGACATTCACACCACAAGCTGAGTTGATGTCAATTACTAGCACATGTACACTTGATAAAATGCAGTACAGAATATTTCCACAAAAATAATATTTAACAAGTGGAAATATTTTCAACTTATCTTCAAAATTCATTTCTGCCTCCTTAATGTTCATGATAATGAGAACAGGCAACATACATGTTGTCAAAATGAACTGAATGCACTGGCCACCGTGGCGAGGTGGCTAGTGTCGTGGACTCCTGGCTGGGAGGTTGTGGGTTCGATTCCCATCAGAGTCATACTTTTTCTGGCCCAACCAGCTCCTACCCACAGCTGAGTTTGCTATGGGCTCATCGGGAAGACTGGGACCACACAGTCAAGTTTCATCCACTTAATGGATGCTTCTCTGACAGTGTTGCTCAAATTTCCTGACCAACACTGCTGGTGTCTGTATCTCTCTGGCCTGGTTGACGCTGGGATATATTATGAAAGGAAGCATAGAGTACAGTCCTGTCATGCAGTCTCAGACTGAAACGGAAATCCATAGTATCATTTCCATCATCCTCATTCTCATCGATCAGCATAAAAACTAATCTCAAATTCTGTGGCCTTCATGCCCTGCTGTCATGGTAACCTCAGTTTCGATGTCCTTTCCACATCTATGGCCTTGGTTTGGTTCCGTTGGGGTCACCAGTATTGGCAAGTCCATGGGGGCTGTCACTGGACGGACGTGGTTGTGTCCTCCAGAGGAGAGCTCACTCACGCCGGCTCCGCAACTAAGCAATCATTGTTATCAGTAGGGGGCTTAGTAGGTGATTCCTGCATATGTTGGATCAGAACAGGAGTCACTGAACAGCACCAAAGTGACTCGGCAGCAGTGCAGTGTCTCCTCCGGTGGATTGCCTCTTGACAACTTGACACTGACTGCTCCCTGTGGATTGCCTGTGCTGGGGCTGTGGTGGGACGGACCAGGCTTTGGCTGTGGATGGGTGTCGGAATGAGTGGTGTGGGTGCAGTACCACTGAGGTGGCAACAAAGATGGGACAGCAACAAAAAAAAAAAGCTGAATGCAACTGCTGTTTGAAAGAAACTAATGATTCTGAAGTCATCAAAGACATATACCACGCAAGACTCAGTCTAGCCGCCTTCTTGTTCTTTGTTGTTTCCTCACAGAAAGGTCAAAAGATCAGTGTGTACGTGTGCAACTTTTGTGTTTCAAATGTGTGCATTTGATGTGATTCTTGAAAATAATTACACGACACACACAAACACCTCGATCCATCCTGCTTGTGCATATGGCTGTGTTCAGGTAGTTAAGCAGACTTGTATTTTTCACCTCAACTTGCAGGACTTTACACCAAGGCGTCTTAAAGCAAAGGCTTGGCAGTATGACAGTATGCTTTGTGTGATGATAGGAGCAGCTAAGTGAATAAAGGATCCATGTGCATGACATTTACAAGGGCTAAACCCTAACTCTATTTCTAGATATACATAACCATTTCATTCAGCAGCCACTTTTAGAGTTTAATTAATAATGTATTGATTGGTACCCTCTTAGACTTTACAAACTATCCATATGACAGAAAAATGTTCATCAGATGCCTGTGGAATTCTTACATATACACTCCACTTGGGTGAATCTGCAAATTGTCACCTGAACTACCAACACACACACACACACACACACACACACACTTTCCCAAAATGTGATTTTCATATGTATTATGAACATCACTCACCAATGTTTTCTTTCTCTTTGCACGATATTGAATAGCAGCATATTTCTCTGTCTTGGATGGAGGACAAGTTCCTGCAAGAAAAGAAGAAATGAATACACACTGTTATCTGGGCGACAGGAGACAGGAGTAGAGGTCAGACCTGTTCACCCTATATCTGTTTTTGGTGTACTTTCCAACGAACATAAAGAGTATTTTCTGCAAAAGAGTGTGCACACAATTTCACATTTCTGCCAAAACAGGAGGAAGAAAGGACGGTCCTTCATTTTGTTTTCACCAGCTATCACATTGCAGATGCTTCTTACCAGTAAGAACCACATGCTCTTGCTCCGATTAAGAGAAAACAGGTTCGTTCTGATACAATTTACTTTCAAACCCGATTCACCAGCATACTTTGGCACACGTTCACGCTCTCTCTCGCTGGTTTTTCGACGTTGCAGGGTACGTAGTTGAAGAAACGAGCACTGTAAAACCGATTCGCACGCGTAAGTTAGCAAGAGTTGTCGCTCTTTGGTCAAAGTCTCCGCCGCAATTTCTTTCTTTCTTTCTTTCTTTTTTTTTTTTTCCTTTTTTTTTTTCTTTTTTACCAAAGTTCAGTTACTGCTCAAGAACTTTGCCTCCAGAATTTTGTTCGACGTATTTCTTTTCAGTTTCTCGTATTCGTCGTATTTTCGCCAAACGTGTGTACAAAATATGGTGAAATTGCGGCGGAGACTTTGACCAAAGAGCGACAACTCTTGCTAACTTACGCGTGCGAAATCGGTTTTACAGTGCTCGTTTCTTCAACTACGTACCCTGCAACGTCGAAAAACCAGCGAGAGAGAGCGTGAAACGTGTGCCAAAGTATGCTGGTGAATCGGGTTTGAAAGTAAATTGTATCAGAACGAACCTGTTTTCTCTTAATCGGAGCAAGAGCATGTGGTTCTTACTGGTAAGAAGCATCTGCAATGTGATAGCTGGTGAAAACAAAATGAAGGACCGTCCTTTCTTCCTCCTGTTTTGGCAGAAATGTGAAATTGTGTGCACACTCTTTGCAGAAAATACTCTTTATGTTCGTTGGAAAGTACACCAAAACAGATATAGGGTGAACAGGTCTGACCTCTACTCCTGTCTCCTGTCCCCAGATAACCAGTGTGTATTCATTTCTTCTTTTCTTGCAGGAACTTGTCCTCCATCCAAGACAGAGAAATATGCTGCTATTCAATATCGTGCAAAGAGAAAGAAAAACATTGGTGAGTGATGTTCATAATACATATGAAAATCACATTTTGGGAAAGTGTGTGTGTGTGTGTGTGTGTGTGTGTGTTGGTAGTTCAGGTGACAATTTGCAGATTCACCCAAGTGGAGTGTATATGTAAGAATTCCACAGGCATCTGATGAACATTTTTTTGTCATATGGATAGTTTGTAAAGTCTAAGAGGGTACCAATCAATACATTATTAATTAACTCTAAAAGTGGCTGCTGAATGAAATGGTTATGTATATCTAGAATTAGAGTTAGGGTTAGCCCTTGTAAATGTCATGCACATGGATCCTTTATTCACTTAGCTGCTCCTATCATCACACAAAGCATACTGTCATACTGCCAAGCCTTTGCTTTAAGACGCCTTGGTGTAAAGTCCTGCAAGTTGAGGTGAAAAATACAAGTCTGCTTAACTACCTGAACACAGCCATATGCACAAGCAGGATGGATCGAGGTGTTTGTGTGTGTCGTGTAATTATTTCAAGAATCACATCAAATGCACACATTTGAAACACAAAAGTTGCACACGTACACACTGATCTTTTGACCTTTCTGTGAGGAAACAACAAAGAACAAGAAGGCGGCTAGACTGAGTCTTGCGTGGTATATGTCTTTGATGACTTCAGAATCATTAGTTTCTTTCAAACAGCAGTTGCATTCAGCTTTTTTTTTTGTTGCTGTCCCATCTTTGTTGCCACCTCAGTGGTACTGCACCCACACCACTCATTCCGACACCCATCCACAGCCAAAGCCTGGTCCGTCCCACCACAGCCCCAGCACAGGCAATCCACAGGGAGCAGTCAGTGTCAAGTTGTCAAGAGGCAATCCACCGGAGGAGACACTGCACTGCTGCCGAGTCACTTTGGTGCTGTTCAGTAACTCCTGTTCTGATCCAACATATGCAGGAATCACCTACTAAGCCCCCTACTGATAACAATGATTGCTTAGTTGCGGAGCCGGCGTGAGTGAGCTCTCCCTCTGGAGGACACAACCACGTCCGTCCAGTGACAGCCCCCATGGACTTGCCAATACTGGTGACCCCAACGGAACCAAACCAAGGCCATAGATGTGGAAAGGACATCGAAACTGAGGTTACCATGACAGCAGGGCATGAAGGGCCACAGAATTTGAGATTAGTTTTTTATGCTGATCGATGAGAATGAGGATGATGGAAATGATACTATGGATTTCCGTTTCAGTCTGAGACTGCATGACAGGACTGTACTCTATGCTTCCTTTCATAATATATCCCAGCGTCAACCAGGCCAGAGAGATACAGACACCAGCAGTGTTGGTCAGGAAATTTGAGCAACACTGTCAGAGAAGCATCCATTAAGTGGATGAAACTTGACTGTGTGGTCCCAGTCTTCCCGATGAGCCCATAGCAAACTCAGCTGTGGGTAGGAGCTGGTTGGGCCAGAAAAAAGTATGACTCTGATGGGAATCGAACCCACAACCTCCCAGCCAGGAGTCCACGACACTAGCCACCTCGCCACGGTGGCCAGTGCATTCAGTTCATTTTGACAACATGTATGTTGCCTGTTCTCATTATCATGAACATTAAGGAGGCAGAAATGAATTTTGAAGATAAGTTGAAAATATTTTCCACTTGTTAAATATTATTTTTGTGGAAATATTCTGTACTGCATTTTATCAAGTGTACATGTGCTAGTAATTGACATCAACTCAGCTTGTGGTGTGAATGTCAGTAGTAATAGTTGTTTTGTGAATGCTTTCTGTTTCATATGCTTTTGTAATTATCATCAGTTTAATCTCTTTTGTGACTGCTGTGAGTTAATCCAGTTTGTAATTGCTTTCTGTCTAACTTGTTTTGTGATTGCCAATAGTGTAACATGTTTGTGATTGTTACCATTTTAAAGATTTGTGATTGTCATCCATTTTAATTGATTCTCTGATTGCCATCTGTTTTTTTTTTGTGTTTGCCATTTACATAACCTGTTTCGTGATTGCTGTTTATTTATTTATTTATTTTTTGCCATTGGTTTAACCTGTCACATGATCACCCTCTGTTTAACTATTTTGTGTTTGCCTTCAGTTAAACCACCTAATGGTCGTCATCTGTTTAGTCAGTGATTGCCATCAGTTAAAACCTATCTCACTACTGCCATCTTACAACCTATTTTGTGATTGCCTTCAGTTAACCTGTTTGGTTATTATTAGCATTTTGAGTGAAATTGTAATGCTGTCAGTATAACCTCTTTTGTGATTGCTATCAGTTTTGCTTGTTTCGTGATTGTCGTGTATTTAACCAATTTTGTGTGCGACATATATTTAACCGGTGGTTGATTTCTATTAATCAAGTTTGTTTCTGCCATCACTCTAGCTTATTTTGTGATTGCCGTCTGTTCAGCTTAGTTTGCTGTCTTCTTGACCCTTTTTTTTTTGATGGCTGTCAGTTCAATGTGTTTCATGATGCCCTGTCATCTATTTGACCTGTTGACGTCCTCATTATGTACCCAGTACGTAGCTGTGTTTGGCATCATCAGACATTTCAGTATATACCTGGTGTAAACCTTCTGGCAGACAAAGAGAAATGCTCTGTCCACTTGCCCACTGGTCAACCAGTTTTTGACAGCATCAGTGAAATGCGTGATGTTCAAATCAGCTGTAGTGCAGATAGATCACATTTCTCTCCCGTCTTTTGCATTTTACTTCACCACCTGCCGTCTTCCCACTCTTGACTCCCCTAATCCCCCACATCATCGATCCCCCATTCCCTCTCCCCCCCCCTCCACAACACACACACAACTCTTGCGCAAACAACCCCAACCTTTGTCAGTCTTTCTCAGAACGAACCCCAGTAGAGTGGTGTCTCACAGAGAAGAAGTGTGTTGTATTATGCATACAGGCATTGTTCTTGGGTGGCGTGGAAGTGACATATCTGTTCCTCTAATTTTTCTCTCTCAGGCAAGCATCACATGAATGCAGTGCATGCCGTCGTTACAGTAGTTACATTTATAAACTGACTTTTTGCATAGTGACTGTCAGCGAAAAATTTGGGTAGACAAGCAGATTTTGTGATCTGTTTGACCCTGGGACAAGTGAAAAAATGTCTGGGAATTTCTAGCCCTGTTTAACAAAAAGTTTGAGCAGTTTTTCTGTTGTTTTTTTGTAAGCGCACTTCTGTCAGGAAGCTGAACCATTTGCATCAGTTATACATGATGAGGGAGGTTCAACAGTCTGTCAGCAAACTGAACCATTTGCATCAGGTATACATGATGAGGGAGTTCGACAGTCTGTCAGCAAACTGATCCATTTGCATCAGGTATATACATGATGAGGGAGTTCGACAGTCTGTCAGCAAGCTGATCCATTTGCATCAGTTATACATGATGAGGGAGTTCGACAGTCTGTCAGCAAGCTGATCCATTTGCATCAGTTATACATGATGAGGGAGGTTCGACAGTCTGTCAGCAAACTGAACCATTTGCATCAGGTGTACATGATGAGGGAGGTTCGACAGTCTGTCAGCAAGCTGAACCATTTGCATCAGGTGTACATGATGAGGGAGTTCGACAGTCTGTCAGCAAGCTGAACCATTTGCATCAGTTATACATGATGAGGGAGTTCGACAGTCTGTCAGCAAGCTGAACCATTTGCATCAGATATACATGATGAGGGAGTTCGACAGTCTGTCAGCAAGCTGAAGCATTTGCATCAGGCATACATGATGAGGGAGTTCGACAGTCTGTCAGCAAGCTGAACCATTTGCATCAGGCATACATGATGAGGGAGTTCGACAGTCTGTCAGCAAGCTGAACCATTTGCATCAGGGATACATGATGAGGGAGTTCGACAGTCTGTCAGCAAGCTGAAACCATTTGCATCAGGTATACATGATGAGGGAGTTCGACAGTCTGTCAGCAAGCTGAACCATTTGCATCAGGTATACATGATGAGGGAGTTCGACAGTCTGTCAGCAAGCTGAACCATTTGCATCAGGTATACATGATGAGGGAGTTCGACAGTCTGTCAGCAAGCTGAACCATTTGCATCAGGCATACATGATGAGGGAGTTCGACAGTCTGTCAGCAAGCTGAACCATTTGCATCAGGTATACATGATGAAGTTCGACAGTCTGTCAGCAAGCTGAACCATTTGCATCAGGTATGCATGATGAGGGAGTTCGACAGTCTGTCAGCAAGCTGAACCATTTGCATCAGGTATACATGATGAGGGAGTTCGACAGTCTGTCAGCAAGCTGAGCCATTTGCATCAGGTATACATGATGAGGGAGTTCGACAGTCTGTCAGCAAGCTGAACCATTTGCATCAGGTATACATGATGAGGGAGTTCGACAGTCTGTCAGCAAGCTGAGCCATTTGCATCAGGTATACATGATGAGGGAGGTTCAACAGCAACGTGATGGAATCCACTGGTTGTTGAATCACAGCTGTCTTAACTCTTGCGCTCTCAAAGTGGACAGTTCTTGTGGGTTTTGCGGGTAGAGCCAGTTTTCTGTCAGTTGACGGACATGCTCAATGGACATTTATCTTGATGCGGCATGAGAGGAGAGGGGTCACTCAACGAGAGGGCGTGGCACAAACGTCTGGTTCATTCTTGTTGCAACAAAGGAGAAAACAGTGGACATGCATTGGTTTATGTCTCAGTAGGACGTTTCATTGCCTATGAGCTGTTCTCACACAGCAGAGGGATGGAACAGAAGTTCAGTTTGAAAACTGTGCTGTGTCTGATCCGTTGTGCCATATGTTTGATCTGTGTTGTGAATACCATCACCTCCACAGTGTGATTTTTCCATCCACATTAACGCGTGTTGTAATTGCCATCGTCTACTGTGTGAGAGCCGTCTTTTTAACGTCGTTTTATTGCCTGACCATCGCTTTTATGTATTTTGCAATAGCAGTTTTGATTCAGATTACAAAGCATTTTGTTAATGTTTTGTTTTATATTAATTATCATTACTTTTTTGTTTCAGATATTACTCTACAGTGGTTGATCCAGCATTCCAAGTCCGGGCGTTAATTAATGACATGGACAAAAACATTTCCTTCCTTCCTTCCTTTCTTTTTTTTTTTTTCCCATACAGCTATGGATGGGTGTATTTTTGCAAATGGACCGTGAGATTTCAAGTGATGTCAAGAGTGAATGGACAGTAATATATTATCTGCATTTTATTCTTTCTTCAAGTTGCAGACCGTTTTGAATGTATCACAGCCGCTTTTTTTTTTTTTTTTTTCGCTTCTGAATCTTTCAAGCACAAGTGTCCACATTGGACTCAAGACAGAACAATGATCAGCAGGTTTTAAGGAGTGAATATGCTGTGATAGAGTTCTTCATATATATGTCTGAGTTTGTACAAGTTCTTGGAAGTTGTGTTGAAGAAGGGGGGGCATGAAATCAAATATGTAAACGTCTCTTTCAAAAGTGTAGACATCATTTTAGATATGCATACAGTAAATTAATGCAATAGTTGATCTGATGATATCGTTAAGGCAAGCAGAGCTGGTCTGTTCAGTGGATGCTATCCACCTCACAGTGAATAAAATCACCCACAGTGAAAGATTGAGAAAATGGCTACATGTAACCGAAAAATACATGAAACGAAAAAAAAGTGCCGTGTGGGCAGATAGATTCTGTATACTGAACAGCTATTTTCAATTGGAACGCCATATTTACATGTTCACACAACAAATGTTAGATTGCAACCCAAAACTTGAAAACATTATACATTTGAACGAGAGAAAAAA
>JADBJO010019451.1:22500-33260 GCA_016801955.1 Conus betulinus | reverse complement strand
TCCATTATTACCTGGCTGCTGGCAGCACTACTGTGGATACGCATGGTCTCTAGGTCACAACATTATACTTTAGACAATACTCCTAATACGCCGTTAATTTCCTTATTGCTGCTGCTGCTGTCGTTAGTGTCTCATAGCGGCTGTGTTCGCTTCCCCACCACCACACCACCCACCATCCCCAACGACCCCGCCCCCCACCATCACCACCACCATCATCACCGTCACCACCCACCACCGAACATCATCACCATCACTACCACTACCACCATCACCATCACCATCACCATCACCATCACCTCTAGCCTCATCCTGGTCGGATGTTGTGGTCCCAGGCTGGCCTTGCACATTGCGCGCAGAGTCCTCAATTCATTGTCTTGAGTCCGTCACTGAGTTTATCTGTCCACTCTGCATCAACAGCTGACTGCTTTGTTGTGTGTGTGTGTGTGTGTGTGTGTGTGTTGTGTGTGTGGTGTGGTGTTGTGTGTGTGGTGTGTTTGTGTGTGTGTGTGTGTGTGTGTGTTAGTGCGTGCGTGCGGCGTGCATGCGCGCGCGCGCGCGCGGCGCGTGTGTGTGTGTGTGCGTGTGTGTGTGTGTGGTGTGTGTGTGTGTGTGTGTGTGGTGTGTGTAGTGAGTGCGTGCGTGCGTGCATGCGCGTGCGTGTGTGTGTGTGTGTGTGTTGTGTGTGTTGTGTGTGGTGTGTGTGTTTGTGTGTGGTGTGTGGTGTGTGTGTGTGTGTGTGTGGGGATGGGTAGGTGGGTTGGTGAATGTGTGTGTGTGTGTGTGTGTGTGTGTGGGTGTGTGTGTGTTTGTGTGTGTGTGTGGCGGGGGGAGGGGGGAGGGGGAGGAATGAGTGTGCGTGCACGTGTGTGTTTTTGATGATGGGTGTGGATGGGTGGGGAGTGAGTGTGTGTGTACGTATATGTGTTGTGTGTGGTGTGGTGTGGGTGTGTGTGTGTACGTGCGTGCGCGCGAGCGCGTGTGAGTATGAGTTTAGTTGCCTTTGTACACCCTCGAACCTCTCCCTGTTTTTTTTTTCCACCTCTCAGCGTGTATATATGGCAAAATGAGTACACTTTCGTCACCCCGACAACACACACACACACACACACACACACACACACACACACACACCACTTTTGTTTTCCTCCTTTTCTCCCTGCCCGTCTCGTCCCGTAAGACAGTGGCATTGTATGCAGATCGCTGGTGTCACTCAGTGTAGAGGGCCAACAACTGGTTATCTCCCCTTAAGTGCATTCTTGTGCAGGGAAGTGTAAAACGCCCCGTCGGGAAGCGGAAAAGGGGGGGGGGGGGGGGGGAGGATGTGGGGAGGGTGGAGGGAGAGGGGGGGGGGGGGGGGACACGGCAGTACTGTCGTCGGCAGGGGGTAACAAAAAGGTCACACAGTCTCTGACGCGAAAAACGTGTAATGCATATTAATTCCAATCACTGAATAGATCTGAAAGGCCTCTTTAGATGTACGGAATGTTCCCTCAGCCAGATAAATATGAGCGCATCCCTACGGCTGAAGATGGAGAATCATGCTGGTACCATCCCACGACAAGATTCTTCATCTCATCCTCATCCCCCCGTGCGTTGCCTAAGCAGCATAAACGTTTTTTATGTTTTGTTTTGTTTTGTTTTGTTTTGTTTCGCTCCATGTGTGTGTGTGTGTGTGTGTTGTGTTGTGTTGTGTTGTATGTGTGTGTGTGTGTGTGTGTGTGTGTGTGTGTGTGTGTGTGTCGTTCTGTTGTGTTTTGTGTGTGTGTGTGTGTGTGTGTGTGTTCTGTTGAAGTGGTTCAGTGGTTAGCTTTATAGCTTTGTGATTTAGAGATCGTACGTGGCTTTGAACTCTATCAAAAATCTTAAAGAATTTTTTTTCTTTTTTTTTAATACTGTGGAAGAGTACTGCCAACCCAAGCTGTTTAAATGATTACCGACCAGTTGCCCTCACATCTGTTGCAATGAAATGTCTTGAAAGAATTGTCCTCGGTTATGTTTTAAAAGATACTACACAGTACCAAGACCCGTTCAGTTTTCTCCATCATGCTTTTTCACACCTCGAAAAAACTGCCTCCTTTGTACGCATTCTCTTTATTGATTTCTCATCAGCATTCAACACCATACAACCACATCTGATGGCAAAGAAACTCATTAACATAAATGTGGGTAACAAGCTCATTCTTTGGATAATTGATTTTCTTACACAGAGGACACAGTCTGTTCGATATCAAAGTGTTGTTTCGTCTTCCAGAGTCATTTCAACTGGCGCACCCCAGGGTACTGTTTTATCACCAGTGCTTTTTACTCTGTACACAAATGATTGTTCAGGAAGTGATTCAACTTTGTACATTAAATATTCAGATGACTCAGCACTTGTGGATCTTTCCAACTCTGATTCTGTTTACTTCAAGGAGGTTCAAAGATTTGTTGACTGGTGCGATCATAACTAACTATCTTGATCTGAATGTAACAAAAACGAAAGAATTTTAGAAAGAATCCAAAAGCTGTACCACCACTTTTTATCAAAGGTGCTGAAGTAGAACGTGTTGAATCATACAAAAATATTTAGGAACTTTTATAGATAATAAGCTGAATTTTAAATCCCATGTTGAGTATGTCCACAAAAATGTCAAACCAGATTATATTGTCTTCGCAAGCTGCGATCATTTCATGTGAATACTGACATTCTTCGGACATTTTATTCATGCTTCTTGGAATCTGTTCTAACTTTCTCATTATGTGTTGGGTATGTGGGGGTTGACTGTGTGAAGAGCAGAAATGTGCTTGAGAAAAGTGGTGAACGTGGGAGGAAAAATCGTTGGTGAGAGACAAAAAAAGTCTGAGTGAGCTATATAGGTGCCGTGTTGTTTGTAAAGCGAAGAAGATTACGTGTGACCAGACCCACGTTCTTGCAAATCAGTATGACCTTCTTCAGTCAGGACGAAGATATCGATCGGTTAAATGCAGAAGTGTCAGATTTAAACAAAGTTTTATTCCCCTGTCCATTGATTTCATGAACCGAGAAGATGTTTAATTGAAATCCAAATTCCTCTATATGAATGTATGTCATATGTGAGAAAATGGGTAATGTGGCTAAATTATTGTTTAAGAAATGCTGTCCTGTGTGTCTGTGTGACGGTGTGTCTGTCTGTGGTCAAAATGTGTTCCACTCGCTCCAGACAAAACTTCTGGGCCGATCTTTCTGAAAATTTGTTGCTATGTTCATTATGGGTCACGGATAATGCCCGATGTTTTAATTTTTACCAGAATAGCCGGTTACTAACGGCTATAACGGCCCCAAACGGTTTTTCTTCTTTACGGAATATCTCTTTATGACGCATGTTTGATTGTGACGTCAAAGACATTATGACGCATGTTTGATTGTGACGTGTTTTTTTTTCTGGAAGATAAACTGGGAGCACGTTTAGGCCTATACGCTTTGCATCTGGTTTTTCTTCCCACCTCGTCCATGTCGAAATATCTTGTGACGGAGTTTCAGGAGAAGAACATGCTTCGGCGATCTCATCTGTAAGAGAAGTTCGCTTCGTCCCATTCCCCAGCCAACAATGGTTGTCGTAAGACCTAATACACACCACCGATGTCACTTAGCATGCAGCAGTGCAGTGTCCTTCTCTTTTGGGTGGCCTCGTGTCATCCAGACAGTAATAGCTCCATGTGCTCTGCTGCTTTGGGGGGACAGAGATAAGAAGAAGCTGGTGTGAGGCTATTTTATATGTGGAAGTAGAAATGAGAGCACGGGCAGACTATTATTATCTCCCCTGTGTAGCTCCGTGCTCTGAGATTTGTTGGCAAGTGGTACATCTGTATGTCAACTTTTCAGAAGTCGATCACCCCTAACCCCCCCTACCCCCCACCCCAGCTCACCCTACCCATCCCTCACCCTCTGGCCCCAATTACCCCTCCCCCTAACCCCCTCCCTCCCCTCCCCCTCAGTATTTTTGTATCCCCCCCCCCCCCCCCCCCCCCCCCCCCCCCCCCCCCCCCCATTGCCTGCATCTAACCTGCACTCAGCTCAAAGTGCAAACCCAACAGTTGTAACAGTTTCTCTTGTTTCGGCTGTCTTATAATTTTTAGACAGACGACCAGCGTAATACATTATTTCTATACACATTAACACACACGCACAGCCTCCCCCCCCCCCCCCCCCCCCCCCCCTCCAAAAATGCACACACAGAAAAAAAAGAAAGAAAAGGAAAAAAAATTCGCTGGTCGCAGTCGATTTTATTGAGAAGCAATATGTTTGTCATGATTTTGTGTGGTTATCAAGCCCTCCCCCCCCCCCCCCCCCCCCGCCCCGCCCCTTTCCCCCTTACCTTCCCCCATCCCTCCCCGCTGTTTCTAATGATAATAGTTACTCTATAAAAGCAATCGGAGATTTATAGATTTACAACATGGGACCCCATTTGACAGAAAAGGTACGGAAATAGACAAATAAACAAAGCGTATCGGGGGAAAAAGAGACTAAACACAGGTAAAATGTCACCTTGAAATAGGAGGAGAAAACATGGGTTTGAGTTGCAGTCCCGCAACGAGGGTCTGGTCGGATGACCAAACAACTTTCTCTATATTGCGCCAGACTGTGACCTTGACATTTAACCTTGAAATAGCCATAAGATCCGCGCTGTTACTATGACCGGTCACTGCACCAAGCGTAATGAAGACCGGAAGCAAAATGGGCGCTATGTTGTTCCTGCAAACTTTACGTGTGTTGTAATGCTGGTGAGGGCGGTTTTTTTTTTTTTTTTTTTTTTTTTTTTTTTTTTTTTTTTTACTTGGCTTGACGACAGTTTCGCAAATAATTATGGCTGAAAAGTTCTTTTGCATATTGATTATTCGCTCTACTGGTTTTTTTTGTTGTTGTTTTTTTTTTCATCTACGGCTGCCCCTCCCTCCTCCTTCACCCCCCCCCCCCCCCCCCCCCCCCCCCCCCCCCCGCCCCGCACCCCCAACACACACACACACACACACAACACACACACACACACACACACACTTTACGCACACACACACACACGCGCGCGCGCGCGCGCACACACACGTAAGAGAGAGAGAGAGAGAGAGAGAGAGAGAGAGAGAGAGAGAGAGAGAGGTGGGAGGGAGAAGAGAGAGAGAAGACAAGCCAGGGTCCGCTCATAATCTCAGACAACTGAAAGCGGTAGCGAGTTGATAGCTTCACTTTCATGGCATGCTTACAGAGCAACCTGACGGATCTGTCATGACATCAGTCACGTGTTGAACTCCCTGGCTTTCCATGTGCTCCTTTTTTTTAATTTTGAGTGCTGAAATAAGTTCCATCGACGGCACACTGTGTCCCCTAGTCTTCCCCGAAAATGGAGTATGGCTGCCTGAAAGGCAGGATAAAGAAAACGGTCACGCACACCAAACTCCACTCCCTTTGTAGGGCAGATGGGATTAATACTTGCCTGTCTCTGTAAGGAGTGTCCGCAGGAGTATCAGCCTGTGTACGTAGAGAAGAAGAAGAAGAAGAAGAAGAAGAAATACTCCTAGCTTTGCCGTGATGTGACGAACGATATAGTGTTGTGTACGGACATTACCAGATGTTATCGGAAGTACATTGTTTTCAACGGATATTAACAGATATCTTCGCATATGATCGCCGTGCTCTGTACATGTTTCTCTGTTATAAAAAAAAAACAAAAAAACTTTTTTTTTTTCTTTTTTCTTTCTTTCTTTCTGCGTACGCAGGTTAATACTCCTGCTCGACACTGCCTATATAGACAGGCAGTGGAGTTTTGCGTGTATGACCGGTTTTTTTTTTATCTCGCCATTAAGGCAGCCATACTCCATTTTCGGGGAAGGTGCATGCTATAGGTAACGTATCATCTATACCAACGGCCAAACTGGCCTTCTCTTCCGAAAGTTGGTGATGGGATTTGACGTGTGTGCAAGATGTTGTGCGTGCGTTCACACACGGAACCTCGGTTTATAGTCTCATTCGAAGGACAGTAAGGTGAATGGAGTCAGAACCAATGTTAACTCCGAGGGAAAAATCCCCCTGTACCGAAATTCGAAACCCGCACCCCCAGCATCACGAGAGTCCGGCGCTCTACCAACTGAGGGCTATCCCCCCCCTCCCACCCACCCCCACCCCCAACCCCGCTTTTCTTTTTAAATTGGGCTGTCTGTTTAACATTTTTGGTCTTGTGTCACCCTTCCACTGCTTTTCTGTCGCTCGATGTGTTATCTATTATCTTTTCGGTTTTTGTAAATTAATACCATTATCACAATCTGTGAAAACATTTGCTTTACAACTAGACTCAGGGCAAATATTATATAATGTTATCTTAGCCTACACCGTTCTATAGTCACGAAAATCGTTACGTTCTTTTCATATCATTGAGCAAGCATACATAAGGTGACATCAGAATAGACATAGCTCAATGCTTCTAATCAATAATATTGATTATTATGTTAACAGTGTTCTTTCTCCTCCACACCTCCCCCTCCTTCCGTTACAGGCAGACTGGGAGCGAATTAACTGTCCCTATCTTCTGTGCATTCTGCTGTAAACAAATCCCCTTTTGTACTCCTGTATCTTTCTGACAATTCTTTCCTTGGTGGCAGCTTGCCTTTCTACCATCCTTGTCCAGTACCATTAGGGCCCAGTACCATTAGAACCCAGTTCGATCAGGGCACAGTACCATTATGGACCCAGTACCATTAGGGACCCCCAGTACCATTAGGGACCCAGTACCATTAGGGACCCGGTACCATTAAGGTCTAGTACCATTAGGGGACCCAGTACCATTAGGGACCCCAGTACCATTAGGGACCCGTACCATTAAGGACCTAGTACCATTAGGTCTAGTACCATTAGGGACCCAGTACCATTAGGGTCTAGTGCCATTAGGGGCCCAGTACCATTAGGGCCCAGTACCATTAGGGCACAGTACCATCAGGGCCCAGTACCGTTAGGGCCCAGTACCATTAGGGCCCAGTACCATCAGGACCCAGTACCGTTAGGGCCCAGTACCATTAGGGCCCAGTACCATTAGGGCCCAGTACCATCAGGGCCCAGTACCGTTAGGGCCCAGTACCATTAGGGCCCAGTACCATTAGGGCCCGGTACCATTAGGGCCCCAGTACCATTAGGGCCCCAGTACCATTAGGGTCTAGTACCATTAGGGACCCAGTACCATTAGGGCCCAGTACCATTAGGGGGGCCCACTTCAATACAGCTCAGTGCCATAAGGCCCAGTTCCATCAGGGCCCAATACCATTAGGGCCCAGTAACATTAGGGCTTAGTACCATTAGGGCTCAGTACTTTTAGGACACCAGTACCGTTAGGGTACAGTACCATTGGGGCACAACCCCATAGGACCCAGTACCATTAGGACACAGTACCATTAGGGCCCAGTTCAATACAGCTCAGTGCCATTAGGCCCAGTTTCATCAAAGCCCAGTTTGCAACACAACCTAGGTCTATTAACACCTGATTCCATTTTAAGGCCTAGTACTAACAGAGCCTCACACCATTATGGTCAAGTGCAAAGGAGTATCATTCATTTTGGTCTCTTTCTGACGAGAGAGAGAAAAATGTGACAGAAAGCTACCATAGATGGAATAAAAAGAAAGAGACAGAGAAAGACAAAAAGTGAGAAAAAGATAACGACGCAGAAAGAGAACAGGCATATTAAGGAGAGAGACAGAGAAGACATGAGAGGGGAGAGGACGCCGAAAAACCGAGACGAGCCCGGAAGGAGAGAGAAGAGAGACTGGAGAGGCGAGAGAGAGAGAGGAGAGAGAGAGAGAGAGAGAGAGAGAGAGAGAGAGATCCTAGCGACCAACACAAAGACAATGTCAAAGAGACGAGAAATACTCTCTCCTCTCTCTAAATTCCAGGCTCCCCCCCCCCCCCCCCGCCACCTCCCCTACCCCCATCCTCACACTCATTTACTGATCCCCCACCCCCCCCCCCATCCCCGTTTTCACATCCCATCCCCCCACCCCAACTGTTTTTCTCACCATCACTATCTTTTGGGTATCTCTCTCTTTCTGTCCATTCCGCATATCAGATGAGTACACATGTACCTCATTCATTTATGAAAATACAGCCGAGCCTAGTGGTCCCGGGGGCACTATAGGTAATGGGCCCTTTTGGAAGTGGGCCTTATTGGAATTGGGATGTCATAGAATGGCTGTGATTGAGGCTGATTCCATTGCGTCCCAGATTCGTCAAGGCCTACCTCTGGAACACAATGATACTGGGACGGGAAGGAATGACGTTCTGAACAGTTGATTCCATTCGGTCTCAGTACCACTAAGTCCCTGACTGGGATCTTGGTGGAACTGGACATTAATGATATTGGGACCTAATGGCATTTACTACTGGACCGCTGGAAAAGTACACAGAGAAAGTGTGTTGTGTGTGTGTGTGTGTGTGTGTGTGTCCAAATCTGAAACTTTGATCCGTTTTTGCAACATCGCAAAAAAACGCGGGAAAACTGCGACCCCGTACTGCCACCTTTGTCGAGGAGACGGGGGAATCCATATGAAGAAATGACGAACGAGACAACAACAACTACCGACAAAGCTTCTACGACGGAAAAGGAGAGGGACACTCTACGAATATTGTCAGAAAAAAAAATACAGCAATACTGGTGGTGATGTCATTCTTCTGCTAGAGCGGACGTACTAAAGAGGCTGTGTCATTTTTGTTGTTCTTGTTTGATTTATTTTCAGACGAGGGAGGGGAGAGAATGAATCAGTATAAAGTGTCATTCTGTGTTTTGGCCAATCAAAACCATCCCTCGGTCAATGGTATTTCAGTTAAGTCTCCTCACTCAAGCGCAAAATCTCTTTTGTGATTTTCCCGATCCTCGCTAGTTTCTTCTTCTATGCAAACCTCATAACGGCGTGCAATCACCTCACGTGGAACGAATCACGAACAATGAGGAATGGTGTGACCCCTGTCTCACAAGAAATGGACGTAGGGAGCGGCCGAGTGGTGAGAGCGGTCTCTCTCATCTCCGGAAATGAGTGAAGCCAGATCTCACCAGGCTCATGCAATAAGTGACGAAAAGTTGTGTGTGTATGTGTGTGTGTGTGTGTGTGTGTGTGTGTGTGTGTGTGTGTGTATGGAGGGGGGGGGGGGGGGGGTGGTGCGTGCGTGCGTGCGTGCCTGTACATGTGCGTGTGTGTGTGTGTGTGTGTGTGTGTGGTGTGTGTGTGGTGTGTGTGGGTATAGAGGGGGAGGGGGTGCGTGCGTGCGTGCGTGTGTGTGTGTGTGTGTGTGTGTGTGTGTGTGTGTTGTGTGTGTGTGTGTGTGTGCGTGCGTGCGTGCGTGCGCGTATGTGTGTGTGTGTGTGTGTGTGTGTGTGTGTGTGTGTGTGTGTGTGTGTGTGGACAACGCCGCCAGATCCCGGTACTGTCAGGGCCCAGTCTGCTTCTCAAGTGTACAGGGACCAAATGTGAAATCACTTTCAAAAAAAAAAAAAAAAAAAAAAAAAAAAAAAAAGAGAGCCAATTCTATTACCTCTCAGTACAGCTGCACTGGGCCATCTATTACAGCTCGGCCATAATGGAACGAGGCGCTGAATGTGATCAGCCCGAATCATGGCCATTCACATTTCGTTCCCATTCCATTAGGGCCCAGTTCTGACTGGGCACATTACCAATAGGGCCAAATATCACTGAAGGCCCAGTATAGTTTTATAGCATGAGGTACATTGCAATGAGGTACATTGACTCATCTGAGAGAGCAGGTTAGTTAAGAGAGAGAGAGAGAGAGAGAGAGCGAGAGAGAGAGGGAGAGAGAGAGTATGTCTGTCTCTTTGTCTCTGTTTCTGGCTCTAGGGACCTCAATCTTTCTGTCTGTCTCGGTCTCTCCACTTTCTCTCTCTCTCCTCTCTCTCTCTCTCGTCTCTCTCTCTCTCTCTCGCTCTCTCTCTCTCTCTCTCTCTCTCTCTCTCTCTATCTCTCTCCTCTTAACTCATTTCCTCCTCATTGCCGATGGACCGTAATTGCACTGGGTCCTATTATTACTGGGCCAAATCGGAAGTGGGCCTGGTGGAACCAAAGCGTCCTGGAATTGGACCATGAAGCAGCTGGGCCCTAACGTTACTGGGCAGCAGTCCTGGAATTGGGCCCCTAAAGCAACTGGGCCTAACGTTACTGGGCAGTCCTGGAATTGGACCATGAAGCAGCTGGGCCCTAACGTTACTGGGCAGTCCTGGAATTGGGCCCTAAAGCAACTGGGCCCTAACGTTACTGGGGCAGTCCTGGAATTGGACCATGAAGCAACTGGGCCCTAACGTTACTGGGCAGTCCTGTCCTGGAATTGGGCCCTAAAGCAACTGGGCCCTAACGTTACTGGGCAGTCCTGGAATTGGGCCCTAAAGCAACTGGGCCCTAACGTTACTGGGCAGTCCTGGAATTGGGCCCTAAAGCAACTGGGCCCTAACGTTACTGGGCAGTCCTGGAAATTGGGCCCTAAAGCAACTGGGCCCTAAAACGTTACTGGGCAGTCCTGGAATTGGGCCCTAAAGCAACTGGGCCCTAACGTTACTGGGCAGTCCTGGAATTGGGCCCTAAAGCAACTGGGCCCTAACGTTTACTGGGCAGTCTGGGAATTGGGCCCTAAAGCAACTGGGCCCTAACGTTACTGGGCAGTCCTGGAATTGGGCCCCTAAAGCAACTGGGCCCTAACGTTACTGGGCACAGTCCTGGAATTGGGCCCTGAAGCAACTGGGGCCCTAACGTTACTGGGCAGTCCTGG
>JADBJO010019451.1:12500-17500 GCA_016801955.1 Conus betulinus | reverse complement strand
TTCTCCAAGTACGTTTTGATTCTGAGTCTGTAACTACTTTTCTAAGGTCTTCCGAGGGTTTGCTGAAATGCACCGATGGCAAACGACTGACAAATCCAGCACTCCAGAGAACATGTGTCCCATGGCTGCCGACTCATCATTCATCGTATGTATCGTGGAGCCCCTCCCGTTTGAAAAAAAAAATGACGAGAGAACGTGAAAGCGATGGCGGGGTGAGTACAACCAGCCTAGACGTTTTCTTTTGTTTGTTTGTTTTGTTTTGCGTTTTTTTTTTTTTTTCTTTTCTTGTTTTTGAGGGGGGTTTGAAATAAGCGGTCACTTGGAGCAAGTAGCGAACGTTTCTCTCTCTCTCTCTCTCTCTCCTCTCTCTCTCTCTCTCCTGTTGTCTATCTCTCTCTCTCTCTGTGTTCTCTCTCTGTCTACTCTCTGTCTGTCTTTTCCTGTCTGTCTGTTCTCTCGTCTCTCTTCCGTGGTCTCTGGTCTGTCTGTCCCTCCTGTTCTCTCTCTCTCTTTAAGTTTCTCTGTCTGTCTCTGTCGTCTCTCTTTCTGTCTGTCTCTCTGTCTCTCTTTCTGTCTCTCTCTCTCTGTCTCTGTCTGTCTCTGTCTCTTCTGTCTGTCTCTATCTGTCTGCGTCTGTCTCTCTTGTCTCTCTACTGTCTCACTGTCGTCTGTCTCTCTCTCTCGTCTTTCACGCTGTTTATCTTACTATCTGTCTGTCTGTCTGTCTCTTTCTGTCCTCTCTCTGCCTGTCCTGTCTGTCTCTCTCTCGTCTCTCTCATCTTTCTGTCTGTCTTACTAACTATCTCTGTCCTGTCTGTCTCGCTGTCTCTGTCTCTCTTTCCCTCTGGTCTCTGTCTGTCTGTGCCTCTCTTTCTGTCTGTCTCTGTGTGTGTCTGTTCTGTCTCTCTCTCTCCTGTCTTTCTGTCTCCTCCTCTCCTTCCTCTTCTCTGTCTGTCCTCTCTCTATCTTCTGTCTCTCTCTCTAATGCCTCACTCCCTCTGTCTCTCTGTCTGTCCTGTCTCCTCTTACTCATCTGTCTGCTGTCTGTCTCCTCCTCCCCTCTCTTTCTGTCCCTGTCTCATCTTCTTCCTGCGCTGTCTGTCTCTTCTCTCTGTTCCTCTCTCTCTCTCTCTCTCCGTCTGTCTCTCTCTCTCTCTGTCGTGTCTGTCTCCTCTATCCCTCTCCCTCTGTCTCTGTCTGTCTCTCTGTCTGTCTCTCTCTGTCTCTCCGTCCTGTCTGTCTCTCCTCTCTCTCTCTCTCTCATTTCGCTGTCCCGTCTCTCTTCTGTCTCTCTTACTGCTGTCTTCTGTCTCCCTCTCTCTCTCTCTCTTTCTGTCTGCCTGTCTCTGTCTGTGTCTCTTCTTTCTCTTCTCTGTCTCTCTATTCTCTCGTCTGTCTGTCTCTCTCTCCATGTCTGTCTCTCTTACCCTTACTGTCTTCGTCTGTCTTTCTGTCTGTGTCTCCTCTTACTATCTGTCTGTCTGCTGTCTGTCTGGTCCCTCTTTTCTGTCTGCCTCTGGTCTGTTTTTGTCTGTCTGTCTCTCCCCTCTCTCTCTCTCTCCTCTCTCCTTCTCCTCTCTCTCTCTCTTCTGTCCACAGCCCCCATTCCCTTCGCTTTGCCCCTTCGTCTCCCCCATCTTCGTGTGTTATCCATTGTTTCTCTGGGAGAGAGAGAGAGAGAGAAGAGAGAGAGAGAGAGGAGAGAGAGGGAGAGTGGAGAGAGAGAGAGGGGGGAGGGAGAGAGAGAGAGAGGTAGAGAGAGTAGAGAGAGACGAGAGAAGAGAGAGAGGAGAGGAGAGAGGAGAGGAGAGAGAGAGAGAGATGAGAGAGAGAGAGAGAGGGAGACCCTGAGGAGAGAGCGAGAGAGCGAGAGAAGAGAGAGAGGGAGAGAGAGGGAGAGAGAGAGAGAGGGAGAGAGAGAGGGAGAGAGAGAGAGAGAGAGAGAGAGAGAGAGAGTGAAGAGGAGAATGAAGGGGAAGACTGGATGATGAAATCCAAATTGAGACGATATTTATTCCCTCAAACATCACCCTCTCCCTTTCAACACACACACACACACAACACACACACACACACACACACACCACACCACACACACATATATATAATATATTATGCCATAACAATCCAAAAACACAAAACATGGACGAGAATAGGTGTGGAAAACAGAAAGTGAAGAATGTCGAAAGTGACAGACGAGAGAGGGAAGAGGATGGGGCAGGGAGGGGAAGGGAGGGGGGGTGAGGGTGGAAAAGTGGGTCGTTGTCGCTTTCACCACACACACACACACACACACACACACACACCACACACACACACAACACAAAACACACCAAAATACAAAAAAGAAAAGAAAAAAAAAAAATCGGCTATATTAAAGGGGCAATTCAGAAAGAAAAGAAATTCGAGCTGACAGTTATTCCTGACAATTCTTTTAAAAATATATCCACTGTGATAAATGTAAGTTTCGGTTGTCCTCCCCACGTCTGTGGCTTTGGTTTTGGTTCCGTCAAGGTCACTGGTATCGGCGACCTCCATGGAGGCTGTCGTTGGACGGACGTGTTTGTCGCCCCCCCCGAGGGAACAGCTCACTCACGCCGGCTCCGCGACTAAGCAATTATTGTCGTCAGTAGGGGGCTTATTGGGAGGTGTCCTGCGTATGTTAGATCAGAACAGGCGCCACTGAACACCACCAGAAGTGACTCGGCAGCAGTGCAGTGTCTCCTCCGTGGGTTGCTCTTGACAACTTGACATTGACTGCTCCCTGTGGATTGTCGGTGCCGGGGCTGCGGCGGGCCTGACCGGGCCGTGGCTATGGACGGGGTGTCGGAATGAGCGGCTGTGGGTGCACTGCCTCTGAGGTGGCGCGCGCAGGGGTTGGGACAGCAAAAAAAAAAAAAAAAAAATGTAAGTGGAACCCTATGAAGACAGGGGAAGTGGGTTTTGGGGGTGGCGTTGAGGGTGGAGGGAAGCGTGAAAAACCAAGGAACAGAAGGGGGGAAACTGTATGTGTGTGGATGTTTTGCGTGTGTGTATATGCCCAGCGCTGAGGTGTGGGGTGTGGGATAGGGGTTTTGCCGAACTCTAATAACGATGCGCTGGAGAACGGGCCGAATTCAGCACAAGGAGAGCTGCCACTGAGAGCAGTGACACAATGTGGTACAACAGTATGTAGTGTATCGATCAGCTTTAGAGAGAGTACTCTTCACACTTTGAAAGTGGTGGAACATGGAGCTATTAGTCGATCGCACAGATTATCTATCACTGCTCTGTAGGATACTTTGCTTCCTTGGTGGTCAATGACTATTGACCATTGTCTTAGTATTGTGACATCTTCCGTGTTGCTGCGTGGGTCTCAAAAATATTGGCTAGATCGACTTCTTCATATGGCGGATCTTTCTTCTGTCTGTGTCTCTCTGTATTTCTCTCTGTCTGTCTCTGTCTCTCTCTCTGTCTGTCTGTCTCTGTCCATCTGTCTGTCTGTCTGTCTGTTTGTCTGTCTGTCTGTCTGTCTCTCTCTCTCTCTCTCTCTTCCTCTCTGTCCTCTCTCATCTCCCCCTGCTGTCTCTGTCTCTCCCCCCTCCCTCTCTCTCCCTCAGAAGGCGTTATTGTTTCATTTTGAGGAAACTGTCATTGTTAAACAATTAATCCAATCCATCAACATTATCAGATGTGCAAAAGTTTCATGCATTGTTCAATGTGGAGCTGTAAACAGGGATCTGTCCTAACTGCAGTACAGTGTGAGATCAAAATCCGTTTAGAAAGAGTCTGCACGAAGAAAAGAGTCTTGGTGTGTAGCACAATAGATGCCAAACAACATGTTATGTAGTGGTGATACAACAGAATATTCCGTTTCCTTGCTGTCTGTCTGGTGCTGAAAACTTAATGTATTGGCACTGGTTCAAAATAAGTCAAATAAATATGTAAGGCTGCCTCATTAAGTTTACATTATATTTTTAGTCAAGTCAAGTCAAGTCAAGTCAAGAACACTTTATTATCTCCAAAGAGAAATTAAAAAAAATGGCCATAAAAACAATGTCTACGGTTCTATATTGAACAAACCACAAAAACACCCACCCATCCACCCCCACCTATCCACCAACCCAACCCACTCGCACACACAGAATAATACACACACACACACCACACACACACACACACACACACACACACACATATATATATATATATATATATATATATATATATATATATATATATATATATATATATATATAATATAATATGCAAACAAACTCTCTGAACCGGATGTCATCGAAAGTTCAGTTTTTGATTCAGGAGTTTGATGGAATTGGGAACGAAACTGCTTTCAGTTGTTATATTTGTTTTGAAGTTTGGAATTTGGGAATCTTCGTCCAGGTCGTAGAACATTGTAGTTTTTTTTTGCTGAAAGAACACGAGAACTATCGGCAGCAATGTTCACAGCTTTTCGTGCGACACGACATTCATACAATTGATCTAATTGTCCTTGGTTGTTGGGTTTTTTTTTTTTGTTTTTTTTTTTACCAATAATCTTTTCCACATATATTCACCACTCTGTTTAAAATGTTTTTGGTTTTCACACAAAGATTTCTAAACCAGCATAAAAAGCCAAAAGACAGCACAGCCAGGTTAAGACGGCATGAGTCAGAAGACACTGGGCGTTTCAAGACAATGAGAACGAAGAACGAAAAAACCCCATCAGTTTTTGCGCCCAATGTGAAGAGACAAATGACTGTTCGTTCTTCCTCGTTCTCACATTGTCTTCAATGTTGTCTTGCCTAAAGAAGACCAAAGAGGTCGAAACGCGTCGTGTTTTTGTCATGTCATTGGTTTTTTTTCTCTTTCGTTCAGCGGAACAGTAAAGCTTCTTTTCATTCCCCCCCCCCCCCCCCCACCCCCCCCCCCCCCATTTCCCCCGCCAGCGGTCCCCCTCCTCCAATTTATATCTTTCATTTTAGAACTTTAGAACTGCGTAAACAAAGGTGTTGAAAATTGAA